>OVBE01000457.1:0-50379 GCA_900406425.1 Iberis pinnata
GGGGAGTTGATATTACTCGGTTTTAATGCATAATAGTGGGCATTCATGTCTGCTATTTTTCATTATTCTGAGTGTTTTCCTTGCATATTTGGTAGAATTTCAGGATTCTAGGTGTTCGGGTCGTGTTAGAGCAAAATGATGCATTTAAGAGGATTTCATAAGTTTTAAGAATTTGCAGAACAAAGTGCACGATCGTGCAATGATGTGATCGATCGGGCAAGTGTTTTTAGAGGATGCAAGATCATGCAAGTATGTTGTTCGATCAGGCAAAACCCCCTGAAATTTTCCAAAGACCAAGATCGATCGGGTATGAGATGAAGGATCAAGTTGTTTTATGAGATGCTCGATCGGGAAACCATGTGCCCGATCGAGCACATCCCCCGAGAAGAATTAGAATTTTTCCAAAAATTGCAATCAAGTCCTCAACTTATCAAATTTCCTTATTTTAGATTATTTTACTTTTCAGAATATAAATACATTATGTTTTAGGTTTTTAGAACTAAGCTTTATTTTATTTTCTGAAACAATTACTGAGGGAGAGGAGATTTAACTTTGTATTTGGAGAAGATTTCTGAACCCTTTATAATATATCTCTATTTATTTACTATGTGTTCTTCAATGATATTGATTGGTGATTGCTTGTCAATGTCTGATTAATTCACTAGTTAGGTTTTAGGGTTTCCCAGGGAAATCAGGGTTTGATTGTTAGATTTATCATAAGGGGATAATGATTGTATAGGTTCTTAGTCTAGACTTGTTATTAATGCATGAATTAGAGTAGCTAACTAGTTCATTGATTTTAGAATGATAAACACAACGAGATTTGGTTTAGAAGTTGGATCTAGTTTGGATGAATAAGTGTTCTTGCTTGTGAGAGTATTGACTTGAATACTTGTGAACAATTGAATCTGAACGGTATTGCATGATCAATTATTTAAAAGACGGCGAGAGTTTGTCTCTAATAATTTGATCATAGGGTTTAATACTCCAAGAGAAGATTATTTCATCTTTGTCTTTCATGTTGAGAACTATTTTTAAAAGAAAATCCCTGAATGATAGTTTGACTTTTAATCCTAACTACATGTGGTTATCCTGAATCCTGACGCTTTTATTTCATAGTTTAAAACCGTTTCTATTTACCATTTTGATTTCAATGACAACCAAACTTAATTATTTATGCTTTACCTTGTTTTGAGATTTAACTAGAACGTGTACTTTCTGATCTCTGTGGGATTCGACCCTATACTTTGCTATATTGATATGTTCTCTGCAGTATTAGTTTTAGAAATTAAATTATATACCTATCATTGAGGAAGGACATCTGGTCAATTACCTCCATTCTTAGGAGCTGCTTCCCATTTGATTGCATTTTACCCATTTTACTCTTCTGTTTTCGTTTCACTTGCTGTCTATCTTTAGTTTTTGCTTATGCATGCTTGCTTTCATTTCCAGTTTTACTTCCTGCATTTTTAGTTTGTTTAGGACTTTTTAGGTAAAAACTCCATCTTTTTATTTGGCTTGAATTAGTAGTTTCAATTGCATCTAGAGTGCTTAACATCACACCAATTTGGATTGACACCTATCTATACTACAATAGCATGATAATGTGGATAGGGAATTGACACTTAAAAAGCTTGTTATCAAAGAACACGATGAAGCGAAAGCCACGAACATGATTCCTCCTATAATAAATAAGTTTATCTCACAAGACAAGCGCAAAAAACCTTTTATTCCGGACTTAGAGAACCCTAGCGAAAGCATGAACCCTTCAACAAGCCTGGGATGGGAGAAATCGAACTCAAACTGAACCAACAGGAAGACACCAAAAGATAAGACTCACAAAAGACATGGTTTCGATCCAAACCATTACGGTAGATACAAGGAGTGAACCAACTTAATAAGATGAAGAATTTTGTTACCTACACGGAAAAAAAAAAAGAAAAAAAAAACTAAAAAGGAAACTAGGTTTTTTTCATTTGTTAGAGTATCTCAACTCATTACTCTATTTTCCATTCTATTATATAATCACTCTAAAATAGAGTTGGATTTTGCTCCAACCCATCACTCTATTTTTTACTCTATAATAAAATATTTCAAATAAATTACAATATAATATTAAAATTACTTGTCAATTAAATCTTATATTTGTAAAATTTTCAAAATGATCCTAACTATTTTAATTTTTTACGAAAATCATAAAACTTAATAATATTATTTAAATTAAAAATCACAAAATTATAATGCATAACAAATTTTTGATTCAATTAACATTATTAGTGAATTTGTCTCACAATTGAGCAATTAAAACATTATAAAACTATAGTTTATGTAGTTTCTTATTGTAAATTTGTAAGTTTTAAATATCGTGTTTATTAACTATTAAATTATTTTTTTATTTTTTTATTTTAATTAACTAAAGACAAAAATATTAATTTAATTAGTAAAAATATGAAAGATATCATAATTAAAGGACCACTTTACAATTAAAATAGTTTCACTCTAAAATAGAGTGGAAATCATGGTTACTCTATTTATAAAGTGAAAAAGTGAAAATTCTATAATAGAGTGAAAAATAGAGATGGATTAGAAAAAATCTTATTTTAAAATAGAGTTTTACTCTATAATAGAGTTGAGTTGAAGATGCTCTTAATTTGATTTTGCTTTCTAAATTCTAGTTTTTGGATTAGTCTAATTTAAAATTTTGAACAGCTAAATATAGAAAAATATTTTCTTTTTTATAAAAAGTAAACACAGGCTGTGGAGTAGGACCCACTTAGCATATATTTAAGTTTTAGAGATCACTGCTCCTATATAACCATATTAATTTGTAAATGTAGTAAAACCAAAAAATATTCGTTACGAAAGAGAAAACAAAATTATCACTAGATCATCAACTAATTAAGTAACTGTTTATGACCACCGGTGGGAGATGTCTTAAATTTACTGGAACAAAATTATAATTTATAAGGCATCAAAAATGTCTAACTCAATTAATGCTTATGATCAACCCAATACCATTTTTTAATTAAAAAATTGATAATTGTCAATTATTTGAAATAAACTCGTTTGTCTGTATGTGTTTGATTACTTGTGACCATGTTAGTGCCTTATTGGCTATGGTTTATATACACTACGGAGCCATTACAAAACTGTTTCAATTACTGATTTCACATGTTTTTATATATTCGATTCTAATAATTCACATGTCACCTTTTATTAACTTCCTTTCTCTCTTTTAACCCATTGTCTCCACCATAATTTTTTCAAATAATTCTCGTTTTCCAATTATTTTAATATTAAACAAAAAAACAATTAATAGTGTTTAAAATTTTTCTACCTTTCTCTATGTCTTTTTCACATTTACTGTAAACTCTATTAAACATTTCAAATTTAATCTTCGCATAAATTTAATTTCAAATCTTAAACGGTTTTACTTTCTGAAACTTTATTGCAACAGAAATTCTTTTTTACAATCTATGTGTGTTATGTGTTGAGAATTTCTTTAAAGAAAAATACAAAAATAAGAAAATTAAATTTGAGGAAGTAAAGCAATATCTGTGGTCTAGAATCTAACCATTCTTGGAGTAGGTCTCCGCGCATGTACCATGTCCCAGATAACGCAATGCCATGAGCCTCTTACGCACATCTTTGTCTGTATTGGAGATAAGTATAGAAGCTTGTGTGCCAGGGGTTCCATGTCTTCACAAGTTCCTCTCCCGCTGTATAGTGTGTATGCAACATTGAAATACACAGTGGATTAGAAAGCAGGTAGTGTCTTGTGGTCGGGGTTGCGCAAGACGAGTGAAATTAAGGACCAACCGAGTGAGTAATGCTGGAAAAGAAGGCCTTTAGCAGTCGCCTACCAGATTTGAGCAAAATATGGACAAAGGAAGAAGAGGTGGTCCCTAGTCTCACTTGGAGCAGAACAGAGAACACACGTGGAGTTGGATGAAAAATCCCAAGACAAAATTTTGTCTCTCGTCTAGAGCCTATTCTTAACCGAGAACCAAGTAATGAAAGCATATTTGGGCGTGGCATGTTTGTACCAGACTGTTGCAGCTCAATCATGTGTGGATAGTGAGTGTGGATATGCTACCAAGTAAGTAAAGCAGAGAAAGAATGGCAATAGGCAGAGCCATTCCCTATCCTGAGAAATCTATATGGACCATCCTCTAACTGAGGTAAGCGTAGATCATGGAGTGTGGAGTGTGTTAGTTATTAGGCGGCCGGATGGAGTGTGTTGTGCACAAAACTACCAACCCCTAGTTGTTGAATCTGCAATGGTGGCTTCTTGTGGGATGTCGAGGCTACGAAAGCCATGAAATCCCATGACATCTATTAAGCAACCTAAGCTGGTCTATGAATCATACCAGAAAGATGCAAATTGGCCATCATTATATTCCACACAAATAAAACTCATTACTAGAGTATATAGCTTCAAGAGCTTACCCCCACTTGTAAGAGCCTTTGAATGTGATATAGACCATAATGACCCTCTGCGAATTAATTGAAGCTTAATCCAATTGATTCAATAAGAATTTACCAATGAGAAAATTCTCCAAATGAGTTGTAGACTAATGACCATATTGGTATCTGCCAAAGATCGCAAACCTAATCCTCCCTTAGAACAAGGTTTACAGACATCAAACCATGAGACCAAAGATTTTGAGTTGCTAAGCTCCGGCTCAGACCACAGCACACATCTTATCGAGTTCTCAAAGGCATCACATTTACAGGTGAAAAGCAAAGCTCCATAAATTTGTATAAATCGTGACAACATATTTTAGGAGTTGTAGGCGCCCAACAAAGGATAAAAATCTAGTTGATCAAGAGTGCATTTGCTGCTTGATCTTTTCTAGGAGAGGATTGTAATCACTAGCTGGCCAACATTGAGTGGTCAATGGAAGACCAAGATAGTTTACAGGCAGAGTATTTTGTTGAAAAGAAAATCGATCCAGAATAGCCTATTTTGAAGCTGCTGAGACACCCGCAAGATAGATGGTTGACTTCTGCATATGTAAACATAAACCCGAGTGTCGGGAAAAAGAAGAGAGCACCTCAAAGCAGCAGATACAAAAGCTTCAAACCTACTGTAAGCAGTAACCGACAATTTGGATAGTAACCAAGATGGCCTAGAGCTACAGCTTTAACAAGAAGCTTCGAGAGCACATTCATAGCAATTACAAAGAGATACGACGAGAGTGCATAGCCCTAGAGTATACCTCGCTTACTCTAAAAGTAGCAGTGGATAAACAAAGTGAAATTAGCCATAAAATCTAGATCAAGCAAAGCATATTCAATAAAACTCCATTGAACAGTTTTAAAAGGCTTTTGCAATGTCTATTTCATAGCACATCTAGCAAAGATGTTTTCCTGGTGGTAGTTTTTAACTAGTTTAGTAGCCAACGAGACATTCTCCAAGAGGAATCTATCTTTAACAAAAGCATATTGATTCAGAGTAATGAAGGCGAGGAGTATGATTTTCAAACGATAGCAACTATTTTGGAGATAACTTTGTAGAGTGTGTTGTAGCAAGATATAGGGAAATAGTTCTTCATTTCCATTGCATTTTCTTTCTTAGGGATAAGACCAAGAATCGTAGAATTTACACCTTTTGGGAGGAACCCCGTAGAGAAGAAAGATTGAATCGCTGCTACAAATTCATTTTTATGATCGGCTAAGCACATATAAAGAGTTCTTTAGTAAATTCATCAAGACCAGAGTATTTATTTTGGCGACATAGTAAGTAGAGTCCGATGAATTTCTTATGCAGTAACCACTTGGACTAGTTGTGCTTGTTGGGTAGGAGGACATTGATACTCAAATAACTCACGAATATGAGAAATGGACATACTTATAATATGTAGGTTCAGTTTGTAAGAATCCCTTAAACCAACTACCTGCTTCTAGTTTTATGACTTCTAAGCGGGTGACTATATAACTAGTACTTGTTCTAATCACTAGCAGACTATTGTGAGAAGTTCGGGCATGAGCAATTCGATGAAATAAATTGTTATTCTGATCACAGAGTTGCAAGAAACGGATCCATGACTTATGCTTTTAAAAATCTAAGTGTAGCAAGTCGATGCCATTTGTCATTTTCTTTAGACTCATCTTGAAATGTCGTCTATGAAGGATGATTCAGAGCATTTTTATGGGTACTTTTAAGACAAAAAAAAACGTATTTTGTTTGAAGAGGAAGATCATCTAGTGATGATTGATTTAGCTTCCTAAGTCGCGGCTTAAGTCTTTTAAGATGGCGATCATCTTGTTACATTGTCTTTTTATCGAATTCATTTGAATTGAGAAGAAGGTCAAAGCATCCAAAGTTTTACCGTTTTTGTCGAAGAAGAATATTGATGATGATTGCACCACAAAGTAATTCAACGTGTGTTCATCATCTGTCACAACATTTAATAGCTATCTCTCATCTTTTGTGATTTTATTTTTCCGGCATATCCACAAACACTTGAATTTTTTAATCATTATGCTTGCTAAATGCATAATTTGAAACATGAGTAACTAGAAAAATAATCATCACACTTCCACATCACATCATGTGTATATATATGATTCAATTAAATATATTTTTTCCATAATTTATATACACGATAATAACAATATATGTTTAGAAAAAAGTTTAGAAAAATTCTAATTTTGTTTGAAAAGATTCTTACAAATTCAATAAAAAAATATAACCAACATTAATAGAAAAAATACAATTATAATTTTGGTTGTCTTGAGTCCAAAATACTTTTGGCTATTTTGCTTTTCCGGTGCATATTATCAATATAACACTAGTATCATGTAAATATAAAAAAGATTATTTCTAACGCATTTCATGATTTATTTGATGTTATCAGCAGCAGATCTAGAAGAAAAAAAAATTAATGAGATAAAAATAAAATTGATAAAATAATATTAAAAACTGAGAAAAATATTATTACAAATGAACATAAGAAGTTACATCTATTTGTCGACTCTTCAGATTCATCATGACCACGAAAAAATTAGTCTTTGGTGTAACAACATTAAAACCAATAAACACATCTAATTTGGTGCAATATAAATAAAACTAAATTAGACTGGTTTGAATTTATGATTTAACTGGGTTCAAATATACATTATTCAATGTATATTTAAAGTTTTATAGTATTTAAAAAAGAAAAAAATATCATTGGGTTCAATTGGACCCATAATCATCAATGTGGATCCGCACCTGGATGCTATATAATTTTTATTTCAAGATCCATTATATTGCCACATTTCCTTGCTTCGTGACTTGTGGGCTCGCTGGTGAATCACAGCGTCGGCGAGCTTCCTATAACCTTCTCTTATTGTCAATCTAATGGTTGCATCTGTTTTCTTCTTCCAAATTTACTGGAGCCTCGAAGTGTCTTGAATCTAGTACGTGGCGGCGCTCCTCTGGCTAGACGTGCTCGCGAACGACAAAACCCGAAAATAGAGATCTCAAGCTATGTAGGAGCGGCTCTCCAAGGACATGGAACTTGGGTTCTTATGGTGGCGATGTAGGGTTTACGACCATCGTGAGCCGAATCTTTTCCTTCACGAAGGTGGTTGCTTCACCCTTTGCATGGAGGAAACCTACTTCCGCTTTCCAAAATCCGTTTGAGGCATTCAACCAACCTAATTATCCTCCAAATCGTGTCTCTTGGATTTATGTGGGTAGTAGTGACATTGACATCGTCACCGCCACTTCAGTTTCTGCGGCCGGATTATTGGAATTTCCCGGTAAGGTCATTAGCCTCGCGATAACGGGTAGGTAGTGAAAGGTACTTTTTCACAAAACTAAGGTTTTAGCTTGGGCCGACCTAGTTTGGGCCACTATTTGAACTCTAATTTTTTTTTTTTAATATATATAAATTGGATGTTGTTTTTTATGCTCTGATGTTTGTAATGGGCTACTTCTAGAATTATTAATATATAAACCTTTGTACTAGAGAATTTTTTAAGAATCTTATACATAATTATCTCTAAACTATGTCTTGTGAGTTGTGATTTTAACCCCCAAAAAAACTATTGTGATTATATTTTGTACCAACTTCTAATGTCATGTAAAGTAATCTAGGCTTCTAAAATATCCTAACCCAAACTTTTGAGTTTTAAACAGCACAAGCCCATTATCAAATTACAAAACGATCTCTCTGGTTCTACCTATCTAGGAATATGTTAATAACGCATTTTCACCATGACTTTTTTTTTTCCTTTTTTTTCTTTTTGTATCAACGGTGGTTATGTATTAAAATATAAAAAATATCTATATTATTAATTGGGAAGCATTCTTAAAAGAAAAACATTTATTTTGTAGAAATCTACATATAATGTCATTGGTTTTTAATACAATTTAAAATTTCATTAAAAGTAATATAGGCAAATTAGATTTCACCTAAGAACATAGAACTTCTTTTTAAAATAATTTTTAATATATATCTATATATATATATATATATGTCTTCTAAAAACATGGAATTTCTATTTCTAATCTTTTATATTTAAAACTACTATTATTTTTTAATTATTTATATGATAATACTAATATATAAATAATATAATTGTTATCTAAATTTCGTTTTAATATTTTTAAAACTTAATATTATATTTTAATAAATTATTAATTAATACAATAGTGAAAATATTTAAATCAATTAAAAATAATAACTATAATGTTACATGGAGTATCATAAATATAAAAGCTAATTATACCATACTTTTGGTGATATTAGATCATGGATATAAATTTCATCATAAATTTTATATGTTGTTATATACATTTTATTGTATTATCGACATATTATCATTTACATATTATTTCTAAAATTATTTCATTTTCTGTGGTACAAAAATAAGAACACATATAAGTTTATTCATAATATAATATTTTATTAAACAGGTCATAAATTTATTAGTCAAACCATTTCAATTAATAAAAATTTTAATAATATTTTACTTAGTCGAGTATAGATTTATCACATACTCTAATTATGATAACAAAAGAAAAATTATATAAAAATCAATTATATATATATATATATAAATATATATAAATTATACAAGATCAAACCGGAGCTTCTAGATCAGGTGGTAAAGGGCTTACAGCTGTGAGTTATGCCATCTAGGTTCGAATCCCGGCCACCGTCAATTAACATGTGGTGGATTTTGGAGGCCCTTCTGGACATCCTTGGCGACTGCAGACGCTTTGGGCCTAGTGGGAGTCCTTCGGGGCCCCGGATACTAGGGTCATCAAAAAAAAAAATTATACAAGATCATTATATATTGAACGAGTTAGAATCAATGCATTTAAGATTATGATTCTTAAGATGGACATCAAAATATTTTATATACAATAGTATGAGTTAAATAAAATTTTGATATGTATATATATATATAAAGTACGTGAAACATGTCACACCAACTTAATAATAATAACTTTAAATATACATCAACTATATGAAATCACTAGTGTGTTGCAAGTTAGAATTGTTACTTCTAATCTAAGAGCATTGGTTTTGATGAATCGAATATCTAAATCTTATAATGTTTTGTAAGATGATATAAATAAACTTTTAAAAATAGTTTTATATAGTTAATACATATTTTTAAAATTTTAAATTGAAAAATTAATGGTAAATTTTGTGTTGCTTTTAACTAGATAGTACTTGATATATAAATAAATAATGTAGTTAAAATTCATCTTTCAATATATATACATATTATATTTTATGTTTAATTAAACTATATGATTTTAATATTTTCCTAAACTTAATGATCACTAACTTATGTAGATGAATTATTTTTTCTCACCGAAATTCATGTCATATATAATATATATACGACAAATTATAATATTATGAAACTAAACTAAAACATAAGATATTATAAAAATATCCATCATATAATAATACACATAAATTTGTATAGAAAATTACATTATATGTAATGAAATAATATTGTAAGAACATAATACCTCGTGTAGCGCGGGTGAAATTTTAGTTTATATCAAAGGAGAAGTACAATTTTGAAGAAAGACAAAATAAAGAGAATATTTACAAAGATTACCACTGGACTGAAAATTTAACAAGAACAAAAAAAAAAATTCAAAGGATTATAATAGTCCAACTTTCGAATTGTCCTTCTCTTCATGAGTTTGATTCCCAAAAATGTCTATTTTAAAGTTTATTTTTCGTCGACTCGATTTAAAAACGCGCCGAATCCTAGAACATTGGGTTTGACTCGAAACAAAATTATACATTAAAAAAGAATTGAATTGATAAGCGGCAAATAAAAAAACTTGGCACAAATGGAAAAGATGTGTCTGCATTTGTCTTAAGATGTCGATTCGATCCATATCAAGTTTTTTTCTAGAGTATTTAGCTTTTTTTCAATACCATTTTATTCTTAAATATATTTACATATTTATTTTCGAATCTTTCCTAAATACCCAATTATGAATCTTTTTGCTTTTATATTA
Source organism: Iberis pinnata (assembly GCA_900406425.1). Classification (NCBI taxonomy): domain Eukaryota; kingdom Viridiplantae; phylum Streptophyta; class Magnoliopsida; order Brassicales; family Brassicaceae; genus Iberis; species Iberis pinnata. The sequence goes on from OVBE01000457.1 coordinate 10,490, forward strand.
CATTTGTTTAACTTTAAATAATAATTATAAAATAATTTTTTCAAGTAAAAATTCAAAATATTTTAAAATTTATCGTGATTTAGAGTTATTAATTTGATAATATTATTTAAATATATATATATATATATATGAGTTATATTTTTCAAAAAAATTATTTTTTAATACACAATTTATTTGAAAATAAATTATTTATTTAACTTTAAATTCAGTTACCTAAAATTTAGGGTGTCAAAATGGATAAAATTCAATGGATCAATCCAATCCAACCCTTAATACATTGGGTTAAATCTTATGGTTATGGATAAATCATTCACCCATTAATTTTACTTTTATCATTTACAATAACTATTTAATCATCATAATAATTCATCACCACATTAACATAAAATCAAAATCATTACATTAAATTATAACATCATCATCAACACAACATCACCATCAACATAACATAATATTTCCACCAAAACTCTCACCAAAATTTTCTCGTCAAAATTTTCTCGCCAAAATTTTCCCGTTAAAATTTTTTCGCCAAAATTTTCTCGTCAAAATTTTCTCGCCAAAATTTTCCCGTTAAAATTTTTTCGCCAAAATTTTTCTAGACATAATTTTCCATCAAAAATTTCTAGACAAAATTTTCGCGCTAAAAGTTTCCACCAAAATTTTCTCGTCAAAAAAGTTCACATCAAAAACTGTTCCCTTTAAAATATTCCCGTCAAAATTTTTTCGCCAAAAATTTTCTCGTCAAAATTTTCTCGCCAAAATTTTGACGGAAAAGTCGTCACAAGTTTTTTCCTCAAAATTTTCTACCAAAATTTTATCATTACAAGTTTTCATGTAAAAAAATTTTATGCGAAAAATTTTCTCGTCATAAGTTTTCTCGCCGAAAAATTTTCCGCCCATAGTTTTCCAATAAACATTTTTCCGCCAAAATTTACTCATTACAAGTTTACCTATCAAATTTTCCGTCAAAAATTTTCTGATGATCATGATCATAATGAATTTGGTGATGAGATGGTTATGATGTAATGATGATATCATAATTAACAATAATGATAATTATTTAAATAATAATCAAATTATTATGAGTAATCTATTAAACCCATTAACCCTTTAATTTAAATTAGTTATGAGTTGATCCAAACCATGTGCTTAATGGATTGTGTTGATTCATAACCATTAAACAAATGGTTTAATTATATTTATGTTGGTTTGAGTTGGTTTACCCAATTTGACATCCCTACCTAAAATATCCAAATTCTAATTCAATTACATTTAATAATTAACTAGGTAGTGACCCGCGCGTACGCAGAGGGAAAATAATTATTTTTTATTATAATATTGTTAGTATAACTAAAAAATGTTATTAGTTTATATTTTGATATATCAAGTTATTAAATTTATGTTTCATTTATTACTTTGTTCTTATTTAAAATTTAAAAGTTTTGATTATTTTATAAGATTTTAATATTTAAAAATTGTATTTGTGATTTAAAATATTATAATTCAAAATTATTTTATATTTAGATTGCTAAAGTTTAGAGTGATAAGATTATCATATAAGTTATCTTTGGTTATTTAGAGTATATATTACTTTTAAATATATCTAAAATATTATCATGAATCAGTTTGCTTGAATTTATATAGCTAAAATTTCTAAACTATCATATTTTACTTTTGAAGTTTTTTTTTTGTTTTGAGATCATTTAATTATATAATCTATTTTTTATTTCAATGTTATATTGTTAATTTTCTAGATATTATATAGTCGATACATATATTAGTATGTTTGGTTTCATTTTTACTTAAAAATTAAATAAAAATGTTTTAGTTATATTATTATTATTGTTGTTATTTTTATTTTTCGAAAATAAATTAACAAACAATAACTTAAATTCGATTAAATATATCCAATTAAATTTGGACCAAAAATCGATTTATAAGCCCAAAACTATATTTATAATGGGGGTTAGAAATTTCGACATCAAGGTTAATCGAAAGCCCAGTTTGGCCCAGTAACATTGAATTTGACCTAATCCGAAAAGTCTTGATGTCGTAAACAGACAAACATTTGCCAAAAGAATAAATATGCCGTCTCTTCTCGCTCTCTGGGTTTCCATATTCGTCGAAACCACCAAATCGTCTTTCTTTTCTTCGAAGAATCAAATAAAGAGTTTATATTATATTCACAGAAGATTAAAGGATTAAAGCAATATAAGGTAAGATCTGATCCGATTTTACAATTTTAAAATATAAACTCTCGGATTTTAATTTGTATTTTCTTTTGTTTCTATATGATATTTCCGGTTGAATCGAACCTGTATCTACAAATTTGGAGGACATGAACACAAAAACACAGAAAATAAGGTAAAATCATATATTTTTTACTCATTCTTTAGTCAGCTATGTGATTGTTACCTATAGATTTCTAATTTAAGCATTTTTTGTATGCATGTGATATTTTAACCAAAATTGTGAGTATATGCAAAAAAAAAAAAAAAAAAACACATAATCAAGGTATTCGTATTTTAAGTATAGATAATATAAATTTATTAATTTTGTTCTCGATCTAAGTTTTTAAAAAAAATTAAAATAACAGATTCGAAAATATAAACAACATTTGTTAATAAAAGTTGAGATGAAATATGAAGAAATTATAAATCCAAATACGGTAAGATTAATTCATGTTATAATTTTATATTTTCAATTTAACACACTTATACTATTATGATTATTATTAATATTTTTATCAGGATATCATATAAGATTTATCAAATCATGATTAATATATCAGGTAAATTATTCTTTATACTGAATTTTTTTTTAAAGTTGTATATTTTTAGTTAAACCAAAACTTATCATTTTTATTTAAATAATATATATATATATACATAATATACCAAACTAATTTATAATAAAGCCCAATTGTATTTTCTTAATCCCATCTAAATTAAGTACACTAAATTATTATTGAATCTCAAACTAATGATATCTTTTTAATTATTATGTCGTGTGAGATGGAACATGCGTTTTCAAGGTTATAGAATTAAGATCTCAACAAATTCATCCAAAACAAATTAAATAAGGTTAGTTTCTATCATTTTGATTTTTTTTATATTGTACAAGTATTAACTTAAGCAAAATAAAAAAACTTATATAACATATAATTATAAATTTTAGTTATAATAAATTAAATAATAAATAAAGGAAATTTGTACAAATTTTTTATATACATATATATATATAAACGATTTGACATATAACCACAAAGTCCACAACCAACTAATTAATTATTTTTTTAAAAACACAGTCTCATATAAATAAACATATTTGACATATCACAACAAACATATATAAAATAATAGAATTAATATCACAACTAACTAATCCGAACAAAATTAAATAAAATTAGTTTCTATGATTTTTATTTTATATATTTTTTTACAAAAATTAACATATGATAAAAATAAACGAAGTAAACTTAAACTAAATAAATTAAAAATTAATTTTAACTATACTTAATGCAAACATTAAATACATGTAATTTTTAAAATAAAATAACAAATACATATATTATATAAAACCGATTTGACTTATACCAACAAACAATTTATTAATTGTTTAGTAAACAATTAAATAATTAATAATTTGTTTGTTGGTATAAGTCAATTAATAAGCCAACCTTACGGCACCTCCAGACTTGCTCAATTGCCTTCAATGGTTGAAGAAACCTTCAAGAAATAACAACATTGCTCTAATCATCATATTACTCTTTCAAGCTTCGGCCTATGCTATATGGAAGGAAAGGAATTCTCGGATTCACTCTTCAGTCTCTAGGCCTCACTCGTCTCTCATCTCAGAAATACAACTCGTTATCCGAAGTCGTCTTGATCCGCTCTCGAGACAACAAAGGAATCTTCCATCAACAACCTCTTACCTCTCCACTTGGTTCTCTATTTTCGAGCCTTAATGTTTGAGTTGCTGATTTTTGTTGTTGTTTATTATCTTTCTCTGTAAAACCGTAGGGCTTTATGCTCTCTGCTTATCATATTAAAATTTAGAAAGAAAAAAAAGACTTATTAATTGTTAGCTAGTTACATTTAAAACACAATCACATATCACTAAATAGATTTGACATATCACAACAACAACATTTAACATCATAAATTATAATTTACCACTATCAATAGTGTACATTGCTGAAATAAGAGAAAAGATAGGTTAAAAGTTAAATAATAATTGAATCGTATATATCTATAACAATCGTATATCTAATAAAATCTAACATGATGTCGTCTTTCCAAAGTGTCTCTTTTCCGTTAGATCTCTCATTAGTGAGTCTAGTTTCATCTTGAAAATCCGACATATGATATATGGCCTATCGTCACTGTATAATTTCCTTCTCTCAACATATCTAGATATTTCTGACCACTTTTGATTACATGTAAAGGTGATAAATAAGTATGGAAATCCAAAATACTTACATGTAGCCATGGAATCATAATACCTTTGCTGCATATATCTAGGACCACCAACAAAAATTGATGGTATTATCATTCTTGTTCCTTGTTCACTCATATCAACTCCACCAGCTTCGAAATTCTCTTTTAGGGATTCATAATTTTCTTCTCTTAAAATGTTTTGGTTTAGTCTAATATATGACAATATGTGTGCCTCAATAGTCGTGTAAGCATCTACCAAAAACTGTTGAAACAATCGTTTTGATCTTATAAGATTATGACATTCAAAACGTCTCTCTTGAACTCTGAAAGCAAAAAACTGTCTTAGACTAATTGTCTTTATTTTTCTGCTAGAACCTGCTTGAGTATATCCTTTCTCTATACCAAGTTGAAATCCATCTTCTCCGTAAGGGAAAAATAAAGGATATTGTAGAGCGAGATAGGAAACATGAGTTTTTATTTATTCTTTTCAAAGCTCCTGGTGTTTTTTCTAAAATAATATCACGTTTTGGCATATCTGGAACAAAATCACCTGGAATCAAAGCCGCAATTTCATCAACAGTAGGCTTACAATAAGTCTGAGCATCTTTTCCCTTCCTGTCACATACAATCCACATATGAAACCTCTCATAATTATGATTGTCTCTTAATAATAATATATCTCTAGCTGATCATAATATCTTCGCATATGGATTAACCTCATCTAACATTTTTAATATAGCTTCGATTATCTCAAGACGTAGTTCACCATTCTTTGGAGTGTGCTTACTTTTTTACTGTAAAACATAAATACAATCAAAAATTCATTTTAAACATTTATAAACTGCATATAAATGAATAAAAAATTATATATTATATTACCTGAGAATTATTGCACGATTAATAACTTCATTTAGTGTATCAACAATATATAGTTGTGAAAATTTCGGGTAATCGTCATCTTCGGACATTAGGCTACCAATTCGATAATAGTTTTCTCCTTGCAACTAAAACATTTGTGGTCCACGTCCTTTTAATCTGGTTCTGTCCACTCTTCCTCCGAGAGAAGTGAAAGAAAATATCATATTGTAAATACGTATATGCTCATGAAAGTGTCTACTAAAATTGTCATCGTTAGTTAATAACTCTTGTAGAACTTTAAGAGCATCTTGTAAATAAGGTAACTTAACAATTCCTTGCAAGAAACACATAGTAAAAGTAGTTTTATTTGAATTTCGTCTCTTATTCACCCGCTCATCATACCACATTATTGATCCACAATAAGAGCATTCGAAATTTGGATCTCCATGATCTAAATATCCTTTAGAAGAAAAAAATACTAAAAAGTTCCTAGACTAAACTCTAAAGAAAACTAAAGAGGCACAATTGGTCCCCAGCAATGGCGCCACGTAGACCAAGAACGTACGACTCTCAATTTAAAATCGAATTAAGCTAGGAACAGGTAAAATAGTAGTTGTGATTAGAATATGGCAATAACGATAAAGTAAAAATGGTTGTAAAGAAAATTACAAAAACTCTAGGCAATAGGGAATTCCACATGTATTCAAGTTAAAAGTCAAGGTTAACTTGCAAGATTTTCTTTGAAAATAGTTCCCAACTCAAAAGACAAATGCTAAACTAATCTCCTCCGGAAGTATTAGGTCCATATGTTCGAATTACTAAAGACAACTCCCGCCGTATTTAGATAATTCAAACATGCAATATAATTCAGATTCGATATGCTCATAAGCCACTAAGACAATACTCATGCAAGTAAAGGCACTTACTCATCTAGACTAGGTCAGATCTCTAAATCAAATTCATTTGTGTTTATCAATCTAAATCATGGAACTAGATGGTCAGTTTAATTCATGCATTAGTAACAAATCTCGACTAAGAACCTAACAAATCCAATTCATTCTATCAAACCCTAACAATTAACATGGTTTCCCTGGGAGAAACCCTAAAACCTAAGATATAGATTACTCAGACATGATAACAAGAACACAAATTATAGAAACAGTAAACATTGCAGAATTCAAAAACCAAATTGTATAAATAAAAGACAGAGTTTAGAAATCTTCTCCAAGAACACAAAGGTTCAGATCCCGTCTCTCTGTAAAAGCTCTGAAAAAAAAAAATATAAGTGATTGATGAAAATAACATCAAGTCTAGGGCTTTTATAGTTCTAAAAATAAGGAAAAATAAACTAAAACCAATAAGGAAAAGTCTTGATGAGTCTTGAGGGCAAAATTGTAATTTTGAATGATTTTTAGTGATACTCGGGTGCAGGGATCGATCGATCTCTTTTTACGTATGTTTCTACACATGCTTCTTGTGCGAGACAGCTTAATCAATCTTCAGTAAAACCGCCATAACTTTTGATTGCTCCAATGGATTAACCTCAAACCACTTCCATATGAAAGCTAATTCACGTGAATATCTTGTGTCAAAATTTCATCTCAATCCATCCACGGGAACATCTTCAAGAATTAGTAAACGTTTGACCTTTTTGTCGGATATTTATCTGCATATGCCAATTTGCATCCATTTTGTGCATAAATCTATCTTTTTGCTCCAAAACGTCCCAAACAGATAAAAACTGAAGATATACCAAAACTACATGGAAAATACTCGGATAATGCCAAATAGCAAGTATAGATACCCACTAAAAAGTAGTAAAATCGAGTGATTTCAACTCTCCTAGACTTAGATCTTTGCTTGTCCTCAAGTAAAGAAAAAACCAAATCCGGAGAAGAGGTTTGAAAAGGACCACACAGGAACTCTCAGAATCTCAGCAACCCCAAGTTCATAAATTAAAAAACAAAAGACACTAATCCTAGACAAGCACTACAAATAAATTGTTTACTGCCACCTAACTAACAACATGCTTTCTACTCTAAATCCCAATCAATCAAACTATCAAGTCATATCAACCAGCTCATTAGATTCAATTAAGTTCAAAAAGGTGCGTTCTTACCTATGGGGGTATCGATCAACGCTCTAGAGTATCTGTCATTCAAGATCCCCATACCAATTCGAGCATCGAGCCACTTCAGATCCCGTCCTTTTTTTCTCCTTTTCTCACTTCTCACTTCTTTATTCATTTTTTATTTTTTTACTGCTTCCTTTTTTTGCGTACTGTCTTTTTTTCTGAGATTGCCTACGGATTTCTAGATCACGCTTTCAATCTTTTTTTCTGTACCGTTTTCGATTGAAGGGAAGGAGAAGGGGATCAGAATTGTATTGAAAGAACTGTTGGTTTTACATATGGCTGAAGACAAAAATACCTAGATCAAAGTATTCCAACACCATAGATAAGAAAATTTAAGATCAATTTAAGTCATAACAAAGTAGAGCTAGCATCAAATCATCAACAATACAAAAGACCATAACTTTCAAAAGCATATCAATTAATCAATGGAATTCCAATCCTAAATGCAATAGTTAATCTAAGTAAGTAATCAAATAGAAATCAATTCTAAACTCACACTAGGTTAATAATCATCACAGATTTTGGTCATTGTTCCTTCGACTCGATTCGACTACACTAAATCAAAACAAAATTTTTTGAAAATTTTCACCAAAATTATGAAACATCCAAAAAGACACAAAACATGGTTAGTAGCTATAAACCCTCCCCTAGACTTACTTCACACCGTCCCGGTGTGAAAATAAATCCAAGAGAAGAAATAAGACCAGACTAAAAGATAAATGATAAAAACCATGAGTTCAAAGAGAGTTTCGGTACTTACCTAAGAAGGATATATACTAGATTCTAAATAAATTATGGATCGATCAATCCATAAACGTATCAATCAATCTGATTCTTTGCAGTTCTGAAAATCGATCGATCTCTACATTCGACCATTTTTTTCTTCATTCGAAACTCACCTGAAACACTTTGAACTCACAACTAAAAATCAGAAAATTAGTAATCTAAAACCTAGACTGACCCAAAGACAAAAACAACCAAGCTAAAACACCAAAATAGTGGGTTGCCTCTCACTCAGCGCTTGTTTAACGTCAATAGCTTGACGAACTTACCTCCTAAGTCGGAGCTAGATCAACATCAAGAGATGACCTACAACAACCACCATAATCTGAAATCTTCATATTTAGAACTTTACTCATCACATCCTTCGCACATTAATTCCCTTGTCTTTAAGCTCTAAGGTAAAGAAGGCTTTGACATTTGAGAAAGGTTTTGAAGTACCTTTTTTCTCTTCACCTTATACTCAATTCCATCCTCAACTAGTGCTTGAGGAATCAAAGTCACTTGAGGATTCTTTTTGATCTTCTTTAAGTTCACCTTCTCCTTGGTTTTTACCTTCGAGATTGCACTCTTTATTGAGATTTTAGCTTCTTTGTGCAAGGTTTCAGTAATCTCACATCTAAGATTAGATTTGATCTGAGATTCATGCTCCACCCTTCCTTCCTTAACCATTGTGATTCTAGATGCTCTTTTTGGAGGCACTGCTGAGTAGAAAAACCTTTTCTTCACTTTGGTAAGGGAGATACGCTGATTAGGCATATCAACTACTGTTCCTACATATTCTAGGAAAGGTCTACCTAGAACAAGTGTCATATCTGAGCCCCCATTCATCTCCAAGATATGGAAATCAACAGGAACTAGACATCCTCCAACTTGTACTAGCATATCAGATATGGTTCCAGTAAAAGTCATAGTGGAATCATCAGCGAACTGAAAGGACATCTTAGATGGTTTAATACCTAAGATTCCCAATTTCTTTATAACAACTTTTGACATGACACTCACATTAGCACTTGTATCGCAGAACGAGTCCTTGAATTCCACATCATTGATCAAACAAGGAACTACAAATTCCCTAGGATCTTGCATCTTTTGAAGTCTTCTTGGTGGATTTGGTGGCTTACCTATCATCTCATTATCCTCAAGGTTAGTTATGGACTTTTTGGGCTCAACCGGGTAAGGAATCTTTGGTCTATAAACTCGCTTTGAAATTGTTACAGTCTGGGATAAGGGATCGATCGATCCTTGATGCGATTGATCGATCTCATCTTTTTTCAAGTTCCGGACCGATGGATCGATCGATCTCTTCCTTCAGATGCTCTTGTTTTGTGTGGATCGATCGATCGATCCAAAATCAAGGATCGATCGGTCTAAAGTCCCTGGTTTTTTTCCATAAGATAGGATCAATCGATCCCATGAGTGATTGATCGATCTCTTCCTATGCATATTTTTCAACTTTTTTAGATCTGCGTTTTCTACAGATTCATCATATTTCGCAACCAACCCCGAGATTATTAACTTACAGTAGCCCTTTAGATTGTCTTCAAATTTTCCAGGGAGAACACCAACTTGTCTCCTTACAGCTTCTGAAGTCTAAGCTACTTGAGTATCCAAATGTTTGACATGAGTAGACAATGCTTTGAATTTTTGGGCCAAATCATTGTACATACTATCAATCTTAACACTTAGGTTCCTTTCAGTTTGTTGCTGGCATTCGAGTATCTTTTGGAGCATGGCTTCCATCTTGTTCTCTTGTTGAATTTGTGGTGGAGGTGCTTGTTGAAACACATGTTGAGATGGCTGTTGAAAGCCGCCTGAGTTGGATTTTTGCACAAAAGACTGCTGTTGATGTGGGTACACTTGGTCTTGGAAAGCAAAACAAGCTGCTTCTACACTTTCATTAAAGCTCATATGTTTCTGGTTTAGATTCTTGAGAAGTTGAGTGAGCAGTCCTTTCATTTATGAAACTTGTCCTTTCAATTCTAAAATTTCAGAGTTCTCAGAAGTAGTTACCTTCATCCTCCTATCATAATCTGGGCAATGGTTACGGTTTCTTGCAGCTAGGTTCACTCTAAGTTGATAGGCATCACAAACCGATTTGGTCATGAAATTACCATTGCTAGCAGCATCCAAAGAGAGTCGATATTGATGGTATACACCCCTATAAAAGATGTTGAGCAGATTCAACTCAGAGAACCCATGGTGAGGAAAATCACGAAAGTACTCCTTGAATCTTTCCCATGATTCATAGAAGGATTCTACATGACTTTTCTGAAACTGAGAGATCATGTTTCTCAGAGAATTGGTCATGTTGGTGGTGTAGAAGTGGCTGAGAAACTTGGATTTACATTCATCCCAAGTCTGAATAGATTTTGCTGGAAGAAACTTTAACCATCTGAGTGCCTTATCAGCTAGAGAATGAGTAAACAAGGTGCAGTATAAGTAGTCATTCGAGACTCCATTGAGTCGAATAGTGCTACATATATCTTCAAAGTTGTCGACATGATCCATGGGATATTCAGAAGCTAGCCCATGAAATTGGCTTTGCCTAACCATAGTGAAGAAGTGGTGAGGTATGGTCAATTATTGCCTAAGATGTGGGTTAGAGTGAATGGCATTCTTGTTGGCAAGGAATGCATGGGGATTGTTGAAGTCACCTACCAGAGGGTGATTCTGGGTTAGACAATTGTCAGCCATTGAGTTTGAGCGTTCTAACTTCGAGAGTTTTGCATTACTGAGGTTGAGCAAGTCCTTGGATTTGTCAGATCTTCTGGTCATGCACCTGTAAAAACGAAATCAAGAAGAAAGAAAGCTTGAGTATTGTAAAAAGAAAAGTTCCTAGACTAAAATCTAAAGAAAACTTAAGAGGCACGATTGGTCCCCAGCAACGACGCCAAAAGCTTGATACACTCAAGTTTTAACCCAAATATATTCACTGCAAGTGCACAACAAACATAGTAGTAGTAGAGGGATCGAATCCACAGAGAACAAGAATTTACGACTCTTAGTTTAAAATCGAATTAAGCTTGGAACAGATAAAATAGTAGTTGTGATTAGAATATGACAATAACGATAAAATATAATTTATTGTAAAGCAAATAAGGAAAATGCTAGGCAATAGGGAATTTTACAGGTATTCAGGTTAAAAGTCAAGGTTAACATGCATGATTTTCTTTAGAAGCTAGACTAATCTCCTCCAAAGTATTAGATCCCCATGTTCGAATTACTAAAGACAAGCTCCTGCCATATTTAGATAATTCAAACATGCAATATAATTCAGATTTGATATGTTCATAAGCCCCTAAGACAACCGCAAGAAAAGACACTTACTCACGAGACTAGGTCAGATCTCTAAACCAAATCCATTTGTGTTTATCAATCTAAAATCAATGAACTAGATGGCCAGTTTAAGTCATGCATTAGTAACAAATTTAGACTAAGAACCTAAAAAATCCAATCCATTCTATCAAACCCTAACAATTAACATGGTTTCCCTGGGAGAAACCTTAAAACCTAAGAAATAGATTACTCAGACATGATAACAAGAACAAAAATCATAGAAAGAGTAAACATTGCAAAATTCAAAAACCAAATTGTATAAATAAAAGACAGAGTTTAGAAATCTTCTCCAAGAACATAAAGATCCAGATCCCGTCTCTCTGTAAAAGCTCTAAGAAAATAAAATAAGCGATTGATGAAAATAACATCAAGCCTAGGGCTTTTATAGTTCTAAAAATAAGGAAAAATAAACTAAAACCTATAAGGAAAATTCTTGATGAGTCTTGAGGGAAAAATTTTAATTTTGGATGATTTTTAGTGATTCTCGGGTGTAGGGATCGATCGATCTCTTTAAGGATCGATCGATCACTTTTTACGTAAGTTTCTACACATGCTTCTTTTACGAGACAGCTTAACCAGTCTTCAGTAAAACCGCCATAACTTTTTATTTCTCCAATGGATTAACCTCAAAACAATTCTATATGAAATCTAACTCACGTGGCTATCTTGTGTCAAAAATCCAGCTCAATCCATCCACAGGAACATCTTCAAGAATTGGTAAAATTTTGATATTTCTGCCGGATTCGGCATATGCATATGCCAATTTGCATATGTTTTATGAAAAAATCCATCTTTTTGCTCCATAACGTCCCAAATACCTAAAAACCTAAAAATATGCCAAAACTACATGGAAAACACTCGGATATTGCCAAATAAAAAGTATAAATACCCATTAAAAACATTAAAATCGAATGATATCAATGGTATTTGATGTCCTGTCCTCGGTAACCCCTAGGTGTTGTAGTTTATATAAGAAAGTTTTCGCCCTTTGCCTATGCTCGGTGAAAAAACAAGTTCGAGCGACTCTTTTATTTCCCCGGATAACGTTGGTTCCGGTAGCGGTTGGGAATTTGACGCAGTGATGGTAGGTTGATATTGCGGTCTTCATGTCGTATACCCTGGGAGTTCCCATTATCGCGTTGAACGTCAGATGCTTATTGATCACCATAAACTTGGTGAATCTCATTTTAGATCCTGCTTGGACCGGAAGTCGGATTGTTCCAATGGTGTTTACCGATCACCCTTGAAGCTCGTAAGTGGGTGACTTGCTGTCTTAATGGCATTATCATTGATTTCTATCATGGTCAACGTATCATTGAAGATAATATCTTACCATAATGTCGGTATCGATGAGGAACCTTGACACTTCTGTGTTTACGATAACGAGCTAGATGACTAGGAAGTCGTTGTAGGGAGTGCTCAACCCATCGATGTTGCTGTTGGTGAATCACAACGGCCTGATCGAATGTGTTCTTAGGACAGCCTCTGGCATAAAATTTATTGCGACGGAAGCCAGGCGGCTTGATTCTTTGTTTGATTTGACGGAATATCTGCATTGTGTCAATCATCCCATTATGACATTTATTCTTCTCATAGGATACGGGAGCGCGTCATTTCGTACGTCGTCATCCTTGCTATTGATGTGATCATGGCAATCTCAAGAAGATCCGGAGATAGTTGGGAGGATAACACGTTCAAGAGCTAAGGAGCTAGCGAAAGAAGCTCATACACTCATCACCAACAAAGACATCAATCAAGAGGAGGCTAAAACAAATATATTTCAACATCTCATCCTTGAAGATTGAAGAACCCGGTTATAATCACTAAGTAACATAGGTGATGATCTTGTACTCTTTTCATTGGTAAGGATTTTGGAAGGTAGGATGTTCTCTATCAAGGTTTTTAACGAGGCAAGATCATTGCTACGGTGGGTTATCTATGTGATGTTACAATGGGAATAATGTGCAAGTCACAATAACTTATGCACTAGAGTTATTGGCGCACCAATTAGGTTTCGTTTAGGAAGGAACGCCTTGTTGTTTTTAGATTAAGAATAACTTAGACGCCTTGTTGATTTCTTAAGAAGTCTTGTTGTTTTTCTTTGGAAGCTTTGCTGTCCTAATTTTCGTGACACCTAAGGTTCAATATCGAACCTATATGAGAGAGCCTTAGCTCTTTTTCTAAGGCAGCCAATTATTGAACAAGAAAACTATTAGAACTTATGTGTTCATCAAGATCAAAGTGTCTCACATAGCTTAAATCGATTGATCAAGTCTTTTCTCTTATAATCTTAGTGATTCCAAGAGAAAATCCTATCCATCATGGTATTAATCATCCCATCTTGAGTCGATATCCATCTCCTCTTCTACGTGCAACCACCGAATCATCTTCGTCTCTTTTGGTCACTCTTCATTTCTGCATCAATCACCATCATTCAAGAACTCATCCCTTTCAAATTACTCACATATCCGCTGCATCATTTATCAAATTCAGCATCAACCATTCAATTCATCCCATTCGGTTCATATCATTGCATTATACGAGCCTTTGCTTTGGAGTTTGATCACTCGGGATTTCATCAACTATCGTAGTCGTCTTGCTGGTGTTAGCCTTGTGTAGGGGACATGTCTTCTGCTACGGGTTGCCTAATGGTATTCAGCGTGTGGTTCACATTTTCACATCCTCTTCCTCGACCCCTTTTCTGACCATCAGTCATCTAGGCTACGATCTACCCACTTTAGAATTTTCCTAAGAGAATATTCTAGAGGTGCATGCACTCTTCCGTGGTGTATCCTTTTATCTTGTAAAACACACAATAGCTTTCCTGATTCCCCTCTTTTGGCACGACCTTGTTGCTTGTCGCCGCCATTTCTGTGGTCGTTGTGTTGACTTCTTTTGGTCTATCGTGGAAGTAGTTTCGTGTGAAGTGCTACTTTTGTTTGACGGGGTGATCTGAATTTTTCCTTGGGATAAGTGTTTTTGTCTTTTGTCCGAGATGTTTCTTGGCCATGGTGGCTCTTTCTTCTTCCACCTCGATGAACGGACTCACGCGGTGGAGCGCGTCATCGAGGGTTCGAGGTTAATTTATAAGTAGTTCGTCATTAAAACGCGAGTCATAGCAGAGCAAATATCTTAGTGATGCGATGGCTGATTCATCGTTGATATATATTTGAGAAGCTATGTTTTTGAACCTGTCAAGGAAGGTTCGCAATGATTCCTTGGGTTCTTGGGATAAACTCTAGAGATCGGTTGTGCTGGTTTTCTTTGTGATGAATATCGAGTAATGCTTTATTAAAGCTGCGGAAAGTTACTGGAAACTCCCGATAGAGTTCGGCGTGAGATTGGAGAACCATCTGAGTGCCACTCCGCTAAGGTTTTCAATGAATAACTTGCAGATCCCAACGTCTTTCTCTCTCTTTCTGCGAAGTTGGCTTGGCCGGTTTCTATGATGAATGCCATTAAGTACTTTTGCGGATCTTCTCTTTCGTCGTACGTTGGAACTTTGTACTTGTTGCTGTTCGTAATTACCATACTTGTTATTATTATGTTGAACAAGGTGCGTTGCGCCTCTTCCAACACGCGATCTACTTCGAGTGTCGAGCTGATCGCTCAGTGCATTTGAGAGTTGATTTCTCTGATTTGGGCCTTGAATTTCGATTAGTTCGTCGAAAGTTGGTGGACTAGCAGAGTTATCATCGGGGTGTTCCATCTTGGTACTCCTTAACAGGAATCCCTTTCTTAGATCATCATCTGGTGGAACATCGTTTAACAATTGACGGTTTACTCGAGGGTGAGTTGAAGGAGTGTCGTCGCGTTCAAGAGTTGTGACATCGCTGCGCACTTGAGCTTCATCTCCGCAGATTCTTGCTGGAGCCGGACTATTTCTGCCCTTTGTTGTTTGAGGGCGTGCATTACCACCGAGAGGGTCAGCTCTTGGTCCTGCGGTGATTCGTATCTTTCTCCTTCTCTGCGTCATGCTCTTCTCGTTCCCTGTCGTGTTCATTTTTGTTGTGAGTCGCGTCCTTGTTTTTCTGGATGTTGTCGGGATCCGGCGTATTCTCTCTGTCGATTTGATTCTGATTGTCGGATGATTTTCCATGCCTGGTACATTGATGTGATCTTTTGGTTTGTGAAGAAAAAAGGATCCCCACAGACGGCACCAATTGTTGAACTAGAGATTCAACACAATGAATTTGAACAAATAATCTAACTTTAAGAATTTTCTTGTGTATATTCCAATTAATGGCTAATTTAACATAATGATCTCTATTTATAGATACATGATAGAAAATTATGTTAAATTTTATTTACATAATATTTTTCCTAAATACTCGAAAATGTTCCATAATAGTATTTGGAACTATCCTTTAACGAAGATTTTCCTAAACTTTAACTTACCGCCACCTTACACTGATGTGCGCTTGTCTTGTACCAAGATGACCTCGGCTTGGGTCATTCGAGCCCAAATTAATGAGTTCGGTTCTAGGCCCATGACCAGCTCGTCGTACCCAGAGCATAATGTACCGAATCAAATCTCTATATCGGATCTTTGATGGAGGTGTCAATCTCGGTAGCAACACAAGACAACAAAGATGATACAACCACTAGACCACATGATCTTCGTTGAATTTTAGATTTAAACTTTTAAAAAAGTGTAGTTTGAATCTAATATTAACAAAAAATGTTTATGATTGAACATACAAGTTTACATTTGATATGTATACTGTTTTTAATATTTTATGTACGTAGTCACATACCTTGTATTGTAAAAATCCCCACGCAACAAGTAATGGTATGAAAACAAGCAATAAAAACTGGTGGGTTGTTTAACGTGTCTGAATGTGGCAGAAGGAAAAAAAAGTAAATTAGATACCCAAATTCAAGGGTAACGCCGAACACAAAATCTAATTTAATGCGTCAAACAAGAAACGAATCTGTCAGCCACCCAATACCTTTCATTTTGCCCACCAAACTCAACCAAATCTATTGTCCCAATTACCAAACTTTTCTAACAAGTTTTTTTTTAAATCAAATTAACACTAAAAATAAGTTTTAGTTATATTTTCAAAGGTAACACAAATAGTTTTCTGATAGATTTATATCAGAATAATAAGGATTCTCGAAAGAAAAACACTTTTAAAAAGCTTATCAAACCTAATTGATGATATTTTTGAAAATGCATAGAAAACACTCATTGCTCATAATAAAGCTTCTTCGATTTTTTTATTTTATAAAATATTGAGAATACGAGAACAGTGTAGAAAACGAGGTTCAATCGTATCGGAAGGTGAAAACATGAACCAAAGCAAGATGTGGGTTTGACATAAAACCATTAAATTAAATAATGAGTCAAAATCAAAGCCAAAGATGTTCTTCTGTTGTGTAATAATAATAATATGAAATCTCTGAAACGAAATCTAAGAGAGAGATTCAAGAATTTTGAATAATTAGAATCATGATTCATTCCAAGTGTATATGTTACAAAGAAGGGTTGATCTTAATCAAGATCTGCTTTCTTACAATAAAACAAAACAAAACATAGATGATTCATTGTTGGTATTCCTCTACTTCTTCTTGATTCAAGATCTAGTAATAATAATAATAAATTAATACTCTTACAATATCATTACAGAAGAAACAGATTGAGCACACCACACCTTCTTCTCTGATTATCCATTAGAGACATAGATCGGTACAGTGAATATCATCCAAGGGTGGGAAATTAAGATCGAACTGAAAAGGCGGATTCCGTCGAGAAGACGATGCGATATCGTCGTCTCTTTCATCTTCAACTACGGAAGATGAGGAATCGCAGTCGCTGTGACAATCCTCGGGAACTACAGGCGGCGTTCTAGGGTATCTCTTCGGTGGTTTCGTCGAAGTAGGTCTTGGTCCGCTAAACGATTCGACGGTGCTGCTCATGCTGCTACTAGTTGGCCTGCTTACAATCGGAATCTGCTGTTCCGGTCGGTGGTCCATATACGGATCGACCGGATGGGGAAAATTAGTTTTGGCTTTAGGACCACGGAGGTTACGAGCGGCGGCGTCGTAAGCTCGAGCGGCTTCCTCGGCGGAATCGAAAGTACCAAGCCAAACACGAGATTTCTTCCATGGATCACGAATCTCCGCAGCGAATCGACCCCAAGGCCTCTTCCTCACGCCTCTAAATCTTGTCCCTACCACAGATCCGTTGTGATTGGCGACGGCGGGAGGGCCTCTTCCTCTCCTCATAAGGAACTAAAAAGGTGGAAAAGCCAGACAAGTATAGGAGAGAACCAAGGAAGGAGATGGTGGGGAATGGGGTTACGAAACTCTCTTCTACCCAGAATACAACCTTTCTTTTTTGAATTTTATTTATTAAATTACTCACAAATACCACCTTTTAAAAATTATCATCAAATTATATTTTCAAAATATTATTACCAAATTTATAACTTTCATAAATAAAAAAAAAATTAAAACTTAAAATCTGTAAATGAGTCCAGATCTAAAAAATTTTAAATTTACATTTTAAAATTTTTATTTTATTTTTGAAATATTTTATTTAGAAAAAACCATTTTAATTTATTTATTTGTTTTCTACTTTTCTTATCTCAAATTATCTCTACCTTCTTCACACGCACCAGCCCCACAAACCGACCAACTTGGTTTCTTATATTTTTCTCTTAATTCTATAAACTGATTAAATTATTAAAGATAGGAGACCAGTATCATCAGGCCAAATCAATGAGGAAGAACCCAAAAAAGTAAAATACTTAAACCTACTCTCCTTATAATTAACTAATTTTGAATTCTAAATGTATCCGTTGGATTCTCAAAGTTTACTAATGTTGGCAAGTAAAAGCTAGTCAGATTTTAAGTTAATTTGCCGCTATGATACATCATTTGATAAAATAAAATAAAAAAGAAAGAAAAGAAAGAAAGGATGAAAAAAATTTGACACAAAAAGACGGGATGATAAATCGGTATTATTATTTGCTAAGTATAGTATTTAGAGTAATTCTGAAATACCATCAAAAGAAGTTAAAATTCTCAAAATACTACAGTTTTATAAATACCACACATTTTCAAATATTCTAAAAATACCACAAATATAAAAATAGAACTTTAACGGTTTAAAATTTAAAACGTTGGGTTTGGATTCACTAAATAGAGTTTATGGTTTAGTTTTGAAAGGGGTAGAGTTTGGTTTTGGAGTTTTATGATTCAAATTATAAATTTTAAAGCTATTTCAAATTTGTGATATTTTTGGAACAAAAACATTTTTATGATATTTTTGGAAAATTTTGTGGTATTTCTGAAACTTTTAGGAGTGTGTGGTATTTTTGGAATAATCCTAAATTTTTATGCTATTTTTGAGAATCCCCTATTATTTATATGACATCGTTGTAATAAATTTTAGATTTTAGTATACCTGTTATATCATCATTGAATTGTTATAATTAAGATATTCTTCACTAAATATATTATTTGATTGTATAAAAAGTTAATGTTTTTGTATATTATATCTAGTTAATTTATTCTATAATTGCCTATATTTGTAATTTGCAACATAAAATAAATAATAACGAGAAACTTTTTCAAATACCATTAAAAGAAATTCAAATTTCAAAAATACCACATTTTCCAAAAGTCTCAAAAATATCACACTTTCAAATGTTTCAAAAATACCACAAACACAAAAAATGAATTTTAAGGTTTTGTAATTTAAAATTTTGGATTTGGATTCAGTTTAGAGTTTAGTTTTGTATGTTGGTAGTGTTTGGTTTTGAGGTTTAAAAATTTAAATTATAAAATTTTAAGTTATTTCAAATTGGGGAATTGCATTGTATATACATAAATACTCTAAAATTAAGAAACCAACTCCTAAGCATACCTACAATTTTTCAAAAATACAGTTTTACCTTTTTCTCTTTTCTTTCCTCTCTCTCACTCGCTTCTTTTTTTTTCACCCCTTTCGTTAATATATTAAATACTTCAGATATACGGACTACTGAAATTTATATTTTGAGATTAAGTTTATATTTTTGGGTTAAGGACTATATTTTGGGGTTATAGTTTATATTTTAGGATTAGAGTATATATTTTGGGGTTATGATTTATAATTTGGATTTAGGCTTTATATTTCGGGTTTAGGGCTTTTATTTTGGGTTTTGATTTTAAATTTTGGGTTTTGGGTTTATATTTTGGATTTAGAGTTTATATTTTAGATTTAGGGTTTATAATTTGGGTTTTAGGTTTATATTTTGGGGTTTTAGGTATATATTTTGAGGTTTTGAGTTTATATTTTGGGTTATAAGTTTATAGTTTGGGTTTTAGATTTATATTTTGGATTTTGGGTTTATATTTTGGGTTTTGAATTTATATTTTTGGAAGTAGTGTTATCCGCCTTCGTCTTCCGTTCTGAAGGTTGCACTACTTGTGTAACTAGCACCGCTTTGCTTTCCAAACATTTCTCATCTTTTTTCGGTGATATGATCTAGGGAGATGGTTGAGGGAGAACGCGGAAGCTATATATATGGATGAACGAGCTGGCCGTCGGATTTCGTCACTGTTGATCTTGCATGAAATCTAAGTCACTGTGTGAGGAAGTTGTGGTCAATAGCTGTTGTTGGAGGTCTTTATTTTTACTGCCATTTCAACTATCTCAGATATCGACAAAAAGATTGAGAGAAAAAATGAAGAAAAAAAAAAATTATACTTATTTGTTTGACATGTTTATTGTTGTGCAATTTCTTTATATATATATATATATATATATATATAATTTAATAAATTTCTTAAGTGCATTGATATTCCAAGAGACTGTTGTTGATGTTTCTTGGGATTTTTATGAGAAATAGTTGGTTGATCTTATAATTATAGTTATAAGGAAATGGAATATGAAATGTATATTTCAGTTTTTTTTGTTTGGTTAGTCACTATTTATCTTATTTTTATTATATTTTAATATAACTAAAAAAATAATTAATTAATAGATTTCTTATCATTGTTTTTATAATTATATAGTTTTTAAATTATGTTTGTTTTATCCTTTTTGTGTATTCTTAAAATGTTTTTTGATTGAAGTATATATATAGCTTTGTGTTTATGAGTCTAGTTGCCTTCTATCACATTCATCAAATTTTTTTTTTATAGCAACTCCAAACTGACAATATAACATCATAATGGCTTCAAATTTTCCTTTATTTCATCTACTAGACGACATATTTTAAAATACTATAATTTTTTGTTATAGTATAACTATCATATGTACTGCTACTCTTCAGATGGATTATATTCAAGTACGAGAGTTGAAAACCAAATTGTTTCAGGCTTCTTATAGGCATGAAGAAGAATATTGACGATTAAAAAGTCGAGCTTTATGGTTAAAGTCGGGCGATAAAAACACATAATTCTTCCATAGTGCAATGAAGCAGCTAAGAACGAGGAACAAAATCTCATCCCTGGAAGATGATCACAACATTCTCTAGCACCAAAATCAGGATATTCATCGCATCCTACTTCATTACTTTACAAATATCTTCTTATGTCCTATTCTGGATGATTCCAAAGATTATTCATCACTTCGGGATCTCTCTTCTCGTGTAACACTTGAGATGAACTCTACCTTAACACAACCTGTCACATAATATATGATTTATCATACTATCTGGAAACTGAATGAGGATAAAGCCCTGGATTCAGATGGGTTGACAACATGCTTTTCCAAACATCAATGGGCAACAATAAAATCAGGTGTTATCGCTTTTGTCCAAAAAAATTTCACAAAGTTTTCATTGGATGAGGATATCAATCATACACACCTTTCTCTTATCCCTAAGATTGATATACCACATAGGGCAAAGGATTTCAGACCAGTGAGCCTCGCCAATGTAGCCAATAAGATCATTTCTAAACTTTTGGCAGATAGGCTTAAATCGTATTTACATTTGATGTCTCTGCATTTTAGTGGTTTTAGGAAGTCATTTAACATCATTTTAGGGACTTTTAGTTATACATATGTTGCATCCATAAAATTTATTAGTAAGTTTGCATTTTTTTAGGAAGTTTTGCATTAGCACTTGCATACATATGCATTTTGGAGATTTTTCAGGACTTTCAGGAGTTTTCAGAACATAAGTGAAAATTTGGACAAGGAGAAGGGAAAGGAAGAACCAAGCCCGAAGTTGGCTCGATCAACCAGCATGATGGCTCGATCACGGGCCAACTTCACCATTGAGACAAGCATTTCTGCGCCTCGAGCATGACCAAAATCCTCGTCTCGACCACGTTCCTTCACCTCGGCCAACCGACAAAACACGACTTGATCTCCAGCTAGCCGCCTCGATCGAGCCAACGCCTTCAGCTCGATAACCTAGTCCGCATCACCAAAGTCCCGCCAACGCAACTCGATCAACCCATACCGAACCCGACTTGGTCGCAAGTCTTCCTCCGCCTCGACCTTGGCCTCGATCACCATCGAGCCCACATCGAGCCAGTCGCATCTTCATTTCTTTGTCTTGATCATCCAGCCCAACGTCTTCAACACCGCCTCGATCACTCTTCTTCATGGCTCGATAACCATGATCAAGCTAAGAAACTCCGACCCGACCAACTCAGTTTTAGGATGAACCATACCCAAGACCCAGATTAATCATTATGTTTTGTCTTTTATGCGTTTTAGAGCTTTTCTGAAACACTATAAAAGCCCTAAAACGCCTCAATTTCGGAGAAGCTTTAATTATTTTTTAGCCATTTGGGTTTGTTCTTAGGATTAATATTCTCTCTGTTTTTTCTTTGTTGTTCTTCATGTTCAAACCCAGATTTTTGATTAAGTTTGTCCTTACCTTCTGATTTCTTCATTTTCATGCTTAGATTTAGGTTGTAAACTATCTGGTGTATGTTTATTTACTGTTTTATGCCTTTAATCTCGTTTTTGTGTTGATCATCATATCTGGGTTGCTATTGTTTCATTGTTACTCTGTTTTTCTGGATCAGTGTTCTTGCTGCTCATCATCTCCATCTCCTGCATCTTTGGGTTTTTCGTTTTGTTCATCATCATCATCACGTTTTAAACTTAGTGTTCTTGCTGTTCTTCATCTTTGACTTTAGATTTAAATGTCTTGCTTAGTAGTTATGCTTTCCTGTTTTTCTGATTTCGCACCCAACATGCGTAGTGAGTAGTTCCCTTAGGTTCCTGAGGATGTGGTATACTAGTGTTGATTTCTTGTTCTTCCTGGGTACCTGAGTTTGATTACATCTAGATCCCTTCTGTTTCATTGCTCTTCATGTTAATTTCTTTATGATTAACTGAAATATGATATTAGGTATTTCAGCACCCTGAAGGTGTTCAATGAAATACATGAACATGGTGATTTAAGAGATTTGCATATCCTAGCCTAAGAGATTAGATGTTTAGGGTGCTTATTGGCTTTAGTAGATTGGTTCCTTATGCCTTCTAGGTAGTGTACCGTTAACGAGAGTTAGGTCTGGTGATTGCTTAGCTTGAAGTCATTTACCAAGAGATTAGACTTGGTTTCATATGAATATAATATCTACGGATTAGTTCATAGGTGTCTAGATAGTTCCGGAAGGATCACTAGTCGATTACCCCCATTCTTAGGAACTAGTTATCATTTGAGTGCATTTTTACCCATTTTACTTTTCTGTTTACGTTCACTAGCTATCTATCTTTTACTTATGCATGCTTACTTTCATTTCTGTTTTACTTCATGCATGTTTGCTATGTTTAGTTGGTTTAGGACTTGCTAGCAAAACCCATTTTCTTATTTAGCTTGAATTAGTAGTTCCACTGCAT
Organism: Iberis pinnata; assembly: GCA_900406425.1. Lineage (NCBI taxonomy): Eukaryota > Viridiplantae > Streptophyta > Magnoliopsida > Brassicales > Brassicaceae > Iberis > Iberis pinnata. Next base: position 33,840 of record OVBE01000457.1, read on the forward strand.
CTAGAGTGTTAGCATCACAACTATTTGGATTGACACCTTATCTATACTACAATGTCATGATAACGTTTGTGTGGATAAGGAATTGAACTGACACAAAAATACATGTTATCAATTTGGCGTCGTTGCCGATTGGATATTTGTTTGTTACATTATGGATTTTGGATATATTGAGATCAAGTTCCTTTTTTACATCCATACTCACTTTTTTCCTTTGTTTTCATGTCCTTGCATAACTGTGTATGAACCTGAGAAGTAGAGGACCAACTGACTTAATTCCATCCATTGAAGACATTCGTGCTCTTGAAAGGGAATACTCTCGCGCAAGACGTGAACAGGAAAGCTTGGAAAATTTAAGAAGGTTGGATTTGAAAATGGAGGACAACGTTAACCACGATAACCAGCACACCATTGGTGCTAGGGACAACCTGAAAACTCACACACGGCATCATGGAATCACCCCTCCTGTTGTACAAAACAACAATTTCGAGATCAAGCACAACTTGATAGCTATGGTACATGGGAAAAAATTCCATGGTTTGCCAATGGAGGATCCACTCGACCACCTGGACGAGTTTAACCGCTACTGCAGTCTCACTAAGATCAACGGTGTGAGTGAGGACGCCTTTAAGTTGCGTCTATTCCCATTCTCTTTGGGAGAGAAAGCTCATCAGTGGGAGAAGTCTCTTCCCAGGAAATCAATCACTACCTGGGATGCTTGCAAGAAGGCTTTTCTTGCCAAATTCTTCTCCACATATCGTACTGTAAGATTGAGGAATGACATCTCTGGTTTTGCACAGCGAAATGTTGAAACATTCTCTGAGGCATGGGAGAGATTCAAGAATTACACTATGCAGTGTGCTCATCATGGTTTCAGAAAAGTATCCCTCCTTAGCACTCTTTATCGCAGTGATCTACCGAAGATATGTATGTTGCTTGACATTGTGAGCAACGCTAATTTCCTGAACAAGAGTGTTGATGACGGTTGGGAACTTGTGGAGAACCTTGCTCAATCAGATGGTATATATAGTGAGGATTATGATCGCACACCTCGTGGTGGCGCTGAAACAGATGATAAGACAAGGAAGGATATCAAAGCTTTAAGTGATAAGTTGGACATGCTCCTTCGTGGTCAAAAACACTAAGTCCATTTCATCACTGATGTAGAGCAGCTTCAGATTCAAGCTAAGGAGATTAACCAACAAGAAGAGATTAGCTATGCGTAGAATCAGGGTGGATATAACAAAAGTTTCATCAACTACTCCAATAACCCTGGTCTTTCATACCGTAGCAACAACATAGCCAACCCTCAGGACCAAGTCTATCCACTGCAGCCACAGTAGCCTACTCAACCATTCATCAACTATGCTTAGAATCGTGGTTTCTTTCCCAAAAACAACATGGTGGTTTTCAGAAACCACATCACCAACAGGCTAGTGCACATCCTGGTTTCACCTCTACCCAACCTCCAGCTCAACCTTCCAACATTGAGGCCATGTTGCAACAACTTCTTCAGGGTCAACCCAATAATGTCATGGAGACATCAAAGAAGTTTGGTGAACTTCACCACAAGATGGATTCCTCTTTCAACGCTATCTATGCGAAGATTAAAACTCTAAACTCCAGAGTTACTGCTCTAGAAGGAAAGTTTGCCTCCACTCCTGTTTCTACAAATGGTCAACTTCCAAGAAAATATGTACATAACCCAAAGGAGTATGCCCATATCAATGCCATCTTCTTGGGGAGTACCGCTAACCTTCCTACTCCTCCTTGCACTACTCCTTTCACTAAGGATAGTGTGATTCAAGTTGGGGGTGATTCGAGTTTAAGCGTAGTTGAAACTGCAGATTATGGAAAGTCTGTATCTGGTGATAAGCTATATGCTTCGAAGGAGAACGAAACACCTTTCGTTCCACCACCTTATGTTCCAAGGTTGCCATTCCCATCACGTTTCAAGAAAGATTATATGGTAAAATATCCAGAAATCTTTGAGAAGCCCATGAGGGAAGAGACTTCTCAAGGAGTGTTGGTACCGAATATCGAATGCAATGCTTTAATAGCGGAAAAGGAAGAAGATCCTGGTTCATTCACTTTACCATGCTCACTAGGCTCCCCGACCTTCAATAAATGCCTTTGTGATTTAGGAGCATCCATTAACTTGATGCCTTTCTCCACTACCAAGAAGCTAGGATTCAACGAATTCAAGGTTTCTAATATAACTCTGCTGTTAGCAGATAGATCCATTAGGCATCCTATTGGCACTCTGGAAAACTTACCCATCAAGATTGGGAATGTAGAAATACCCATTGATTTTATGGTTTTGGAAATGGATAAGGAGCCAATGGACCCATTGATCTTTGGAAGGTCATTCTTAGCTACAGTTGGAGTTGTGATCAATGTCAAGAAAGACATCATCATGTTGAATGTAGGGAATGGTCCAAAGATGATCTTCAACATCAAGAACAAGACGAAGAAGCTTATAATCCAAGGCCAACTATTCTCCATCAAGGAGAAGCATGATGGCAATCATGAGGATGGGTACTCAAGTAGCGACTCATTGGCATATGATTTGATGAAAGACCAAAACAAGATTTCAGAGCATCATGATGCAGTTGGTATTATCAAAGAACTAGATGCAAGAGTTTCTGCAAGGATAGAAGAAACCATAAAATTGGGGATAGCAACTGATGAGAGCAAACTGATCATTTCTAAAAAATAAGGATTTTGAGCTCGAGCACCAACTTGACCATATCCCACCTCAGAAATTAACTTCGGGCACTCCCCATTTTGAAAACAATTTTGAGCCTCGTTCCCCAACAATGGACATCAAGGGTGGAGATCAAGTGTTTCTACTCAATCCAAGGCTCAAATACTATCTGAGGGATGCAAATCCAAAATGCTCCACGAACTTCATAATCAAGGAAATCCTGCATGGTGAAGCAATCATACTTGTTGTGGAACCTGATAAAGGGTCAAAACTGAACTACCAAATCAACCAGCACAATGATAACAGAGTCATTTCAGATGGAACCTCGGTTCTCTTTGGGGAACCGTCTCATGGTCATTAAATTTAAAACAGAAAGTCAAGCTTAGAGACTTTAAACAAACTCACTTGGGAGGAAGTCCCATGTTTATCCTTGTACATATAATTTTTTTTCTTCTTTTTATTTAAGTTCTTTGTTTAATGCAGTTTAGTTTTTATTTGGTTTTGGTGTTTTAGGTACTTTGAGGGTATGTTTCGGACATTCGGTAATTGAGAAAAGAAGAGCACGAGATTAACTCAAATTTTTTATCAAGCCGGATCAACATGTGATCAAGCCTTGATCGAGCCATGTTTTGGTTATGATCGAGCCAAAGGTGAATTTTGGTCGAGCCACGAACAACACTCCATCGAGCCGATGACCGAGCCAAAGGGGTACAAAGTAATCGAGCCATGTTTAATTCTCGATCAAGCTGAAGAAATATCGTACTCAAGCCAGGCATCACTGTCATTGAGCCATGGACAAATCTTTATCGAGCCATTACTCGAACCATGGATAATACTCGATCGAGCCGCATAGAGCCATGAAATGTCATCACCGAGCCGTGCCATAGATATGGTCGAGCCGCACCAATTTTTCATCGGGCCATGGACAATGCTCGATTAAGCCGTGATCGAGCCAAGGAAAACGTTGATCGAGCCACATTTGCTATGATCGAGTCGTGCATAAACTCGAGCCAAGCATTCAACACTTCACTTCAATGCTTGTCTCCTCACTACTCACACCATGCCAAGAAGTGTCCACTCCATTCTTTCCAAGATTTCCAACAAAACTCTTACACCTCCTCATCACCCTCATTGTCCTCTCTTTAAAAATCCTCCACATACACCCCTTATAAACTACATCCACATGCTTCAACAACACATCAACTCCTCACCACCACACACTAATTTCGACCAAGGCATATATAAGGGAGTTCCTCACCTCTTAACTCCTCATCACTCTAAACACTTCAAATTACTCATTAGCACTTATCATTTTGTGAGCGCTTCAATCAATATTTTCGTAAAGATATCAAGTTTCTCCAGAAATCCAAGCCTCATCCAAATCTGTTTCAATTCTTTCATTCCTAAATTTTTTCAGAATGTTTAATCCGGCTCCCATTCCTGAATTCTTATTCGAAACTTTGAAACGGTTTTCATTTCTGAAATTTTTGGTACCTGGACCTTCTAAAACATCTTTTCAATTCCCCTGCATTTTTGATTTGCTTCTCTTGCTTCAAGATACTCAACTCCGGTTTTACCTAAAAAAATTCAAAGTCGCCAACCCTCCCTGATTGTCTCTTTGAAATTTAGTTCTAATTGTTTTCTTCTGAACTTGATCTTGATCGTTGCAAGTACCATGTCATACGAAGGGATGCCCACTAGTTCAAACGAACCATCTGTTGAAGAAATTTACGGGAGATTGATGCAATTCGAATTCACAGGGTCGATATTTCCTTATACAGAAACTCTGAGCACCCTTGGTATCCTCGAGGAACTCCACGACATATTGAAGGATATGAGGATATCCAATGTGCTTACCATGAATTATAAAGCCTGCCAGAAACCAACATGCATGTTCCTGGCCTCTCTAGAAGTGATCTATTGTTACGAAGGGGATGGTGATTCGAATGGGGGAGGTTTTATAACTTTCAAAGACTTAAATGGCAAAACCAATAAGCTAACTTTCGCTCAAATGGGAGGTATTTACGGTTTCAATAGCATGAGGTTTCAACCGAACAAATTCGACAGTGTTCCAGAAGAGATAGAGTTAATTTGGGATGAGATATCGTCCAAAGACTTCAAACCAGGACAAACCAAGAGCTCATACATCTGCCACCCGGCAATTAGATATGTGCAACAAATCCTCGCAAATTCATTTTAGTTTAGGCAAGACACTAGTAACATACTGGCAGAAGAGATGAACTTCCTGCGTCCGGGTATCTATAAACATGTATGCAACACTTTGCAGAACGATAACCTAATGCCCCACACCGCTGAGCTGAGACCTTGCCCCCTTAAGATATTCTTGTAGCAACTGTTGACATTCAAGAACCTCAACTAGAATAGATGAGGAAAGATGAAGCCCAAATTAAGAATTGGAGGGTGGATAACACATATTCTTCAGTATACTCAGGGACCGCTTGGTGGAAGTGCTTTACCAGAAAAACTATTGGATATTGACTACCTAACGCAAACCTGGTTTATAATGGGGAGCTTGAACTCCAAATTCTGCTATTTGGTTCAGGCGTCGTGCTTCACCAAAGAACTCTTCCTACTCCCAAACCGCAGGTGGACTACTTTTGAGAGAATTGAGAACCTCGAATTCTGCCACGACCTCTAAAACACAAAGGAAATTATCTCAATAATGACACCTTTGGGATCCTATTCTGACCACCTCTCGACCCTATACTTAGACGACTACTCACCCAACTAGGGGTAACTGAGGTCCATCTTCATCCACCTGACCATTGTATAATCCGTTTCATTTGCATATGTTTATGTTTTCTGTTTTCAACTGTTTATAAGTGTGCTTTCTGTTTTTGTTGTCTATCATCCTCCTAAACACTCCTGAAAATTTTGATTACACAAGAGATTGTGTAATTCAAATTTGGAAGAGAGTTTAGGAGTTATCTAATGAAAATTTTATGTTTGTTTCTTGATCTCCAATCATGCATAGCACTTATGGCATAGAAAACCATAAAAATCTATAAAAAAATCGAAAATCAAAAACAGAGTGTTCATGTAGTTGCATTTATGATGTTAGAATTATAGGTTTTTCATATGCATCTGCATAGGGAACTAGGATGATAGTAACCTTGTAAGTATGTTGTTTTCTTAAATAGTATCAATGCCCTGGTTATTAGTTGTCTAATGCATCCTGATTTAGTCTGAACTAAAACTGCACTATGCTTGGAATGTGAATTTGCATGATCCTTTGTCTCCTGAAGCATGTTGTGATATGAAGTTTACCCTTATCTATTAGAAGTAAAACTGACATTTAATTATATCATGTTCGTGTGCTGATTTGAACTCGTGGATACTATATACATACTTGAGTTATCTTCAACCATTTTACCACTACTCCCTACCCTTGAACCTTGCCTTCTTGAAAGCCATGAATTTATTACTGAGTGTCAGGTCTTTTATGGAATGAGCTTGGTAGAAAGTGTTAGGTTTGAACTGGAATCTCATGTAGTTCTAGTCTACGCTTTTTGGACTAGATAGGACTAGGTGGCGTTTGAATCTGGGTATTTCGAGTTGGTTTTAAAAGGAATAAAAGGATGTGGGTACCTGGTAAAAGAAATGGTAGAGTCATGAACCTTAGGAGAGGAATGGAAAATAAAAAGAAACATAATGGGCTAGTAAAGGGTTTGGGGGGAAAACGATATGAAAAATATGGTTAGTGCAGAATCAGAAAAGAGATGAAAATGAAATAAAAAGGGTAAAACCCAAGAAGTTAGTGCAAAATGAAAAAGATCAAAAACCATAGGCATTGAAATAAAGAAATCCTCAAATCCTCTAGCAATCAAATAAGAAGAACCCTCTCCTAAAAGTAGTTAAGGAAAAGATTAAAAAGGGAACAACATGAACACGTAAGATCACTTTGAAATTTAAAAGGATAGAATTAGGGTCTCCTACCAGGTAGAAACAGGGAAACTTAGGTTTCAGTAACTTTGAGAGAACCCTGTTCTGAATTATTAGCCATTGCATGAAGGGTCATTTTTATCCCTTAACATGTCCATTAACCAAATGAGTTCGTTGAATGTGCATGACTTGATCCGCGGTTCCTGTTTAATGAATGTTAAAGGGGTAAATGAATTTGAATACATTGTGGAGGTTGGAACTAATCTGGAATGAGCTGTGATAAGTATGGCTAAGGTTTTTAAGTAGGATGATATTAAGATTGCATTCTAGAACTAGTAACATGGACATTGATATTACCTATTTTTCCAGCATATTTTGGTTCTGAGTTTCCACTTTCAAACTTCTCGTCCATACTTCTGAATTACTTGCTTGAGGGCAAGCAATCATTTAGTTTGGGGGAGTTGATGTCTCTGCATCTTAATGGTTTTAGGAAGTTATTTAACATCATTTTAGTATCTTTTAGTTGTACATATGTTGCATCCAAAAACTTTATTAGTAAGTTTGCATTTTTTAGGAAGTTTTGCATTAGCACTTGCATACATATGCATTTTGGAGATTTTTCAGGACTTTCAGGAGTTTTCAGAACATAATTGGACAATGAGAAGGAAAATGAAGAACCAAGCCCGAAGCTGGCTCGATCAACCTGCATGATAGCTCGATCACGGGCCAACTTCACCATTGAGCCAAGCATTTCCGTGCCTCGACCATGGCCTCGATCCCGACCAAAATTCTTGCCTCGACCACGTTCCTTCATCTCGGCCAAGCGATACAACACGGCTCGATCTCCAGCTAGCCGCCTCGATTGAGCCAACGCCTCCCGCTCGATCGCCTGCTCTGCATCACCAAAGTCCTGCCAACAAAGCTCGATCAACCCGTCCCAGACCCGGCTCGATCGCAAGTCTTCCTTTGCCTTGACCTTGGCTTGATCACCATCAAGAACACATCGAGCCAATCGCATCTTCACTTCTTCGTCTCGATCATCCGGCCCAACGTCTTCAACACCGCCTCGATCACTCTTCTTCATGGCTCGATCACCATGATCGAGCCAAGCAACTCCAACTTGACCAACTTGGTTTCAGTATGAACTAGACCCAAGAGTCAGATTAATCATTACGTTTTGTCTTTTATGCATTTTAGGGATTTTTTGAAACACTATAAAAGCCCTAAAACGTCTCCATTTCGAAGAAGATTTAATTTTCTTAGCCATTTTGGGTTTGTTATTAGGTATAATTCTCTTTGTTTTTCCTTTATTGTTCTTCATGTTCAAACCCAGAATTTATTATTAAGTTTGTGTTTACCTTCTGATTTCTTCATTTTCATGCTTAGATTTAGATTGTGAACTATCTGGTGCATGTTGATTTACTGTTTTATGCCTTTAATCTTGTTTTTGTGTTGATCATCATTTCTAGGTTGCTACTATTTCATTGTTACTCTGCTTTTCTAGGTAAGTGTTCTTGTTGTTCATCATCTTAAAATTCTGCATCTTTGGGTTTTTCGTTTTGTTCATCATCTTCATCATATTTTCAACTTAGTGTTCTTGCTGTTCTTCATCGTTGACTTTTGACTCGAATGTCTTACTTAGTAGTTATGCTTTCCTGTTTTTCTGATTTCGCACCCAACATGCGTAGTGAGTAGTTCTCTTAGGATCCTGAGGATGGGGTAGACTGGTGTTGATTTCTTGTTCTTTGTGGCTACTTAAGTTTGATTGCATCTAGATCCCTTCTGTTTCATTGCTCTTCATGCTGATTTTTTTCGGATCAACTGAAATTTGATATTACGTATTTTAGCACCCAGAAGGTGTTCAATGAAATACCTGAACATGGTGATTTCAGAGATTTGCATATCCTAGCCTAAGATATTAGATGTTTAAGGTGCTTATTGGCTTTAGTAGATTAGTACCTCATGCCTGCTAGGTAGTGTACCGTTTAACGAGAGTTAGGTCTGGTGATTTCTTAGCTTGAAATCATTTACCAAGAGATTGGACTTGGTTGTATATGAATCTACTGTCTAGGGATTAGTTCATTGGTTGAGGTATGTTAGGTGTCTGGGTAGTTCAGGAAGGATCAATGGTCGAGTAGTCCCATTCTTAGGAACTACTTACCATTTGATTGCATTTTTACCCATTTTACTTTTCTGTTTACGTTTCACTAGCTTTCTATCTTTTACTTATGCATGCTTACTTTCATTTATGTTTTACTTCATGCATGTTTGCTATGTTTAGTTGGTTTAGGACTTGCTAGTAAAACCCATTTTCTTATTTAGCTTGAATTAGTAATTCCACTGCACTAGAGTGTTAGCATCACATCCATCTGGATAGATACCCTATCTGTACTACACTGACATGTTAATGTTTGTGTGGATAGGGAATTGAACTGATACAGAAAATACATGTTATCAACATTCCCTCATTTTTTGTCAATCAGTCAACATTTATCTAGGGTCGATTAATCATAGATAATGTGTTGATTGCGCATGAGCTTTTGCATTCTTTGTTTACTAGAAAGCGTGTTATCCCTTATATGGCTGTTAAATTGGATATTGAAAAAGATTTTGATAGTTTAAATGGGGATTTATAGACTTCATGCTGAGAAAATTGGGATTTGCAGACTCATGGTGTAAATGGATTATGATCGGCATACGTTCAGTCTCTTATTCCTTGCTAATCAATGGCACATCAATTGGAAGATTCACACCTTCACAAGGGATTCTAAAGGGTGACCTAATTTCTCCATATATATATATATATATTTTGTGTATTAAAGCATTATCGTATTTAATACAACAACGAGTTAATCTTCACTCCTTACATGGCTTTAAGGCTAGTGGTAATGGTCCTGCTGTATCTCACTTATTCTTTGCTGATGATTCCCTCCTGTTTTATCAAGATTTTGTTGAGGAATGTACCACATTGATACAATTTATGGACTTATATGGCAGATTATCGAGGCAGAAGGTTAATATACTGAAATCAACCATCTCTTGTAGTAAGCACTTCCCTTTAACTCAACAAAGGCAGATTGAATATCTATCTGGAATTCAAAATAGTGGGGGATTCAGTAAATACTTGGATTGCCAGATCTTATAGGCCGCAACAAAACTTCCTTATTAACAAATTTGGTTCAGTGAGTTAAAAGCCGAATAGAGAACTCGAGTACCAAATTTCTTTCACCTGCAGGCCGAGAAGTCTTAATAAAGGCAGTGGCAACAACAATTCAATTTTATGCTATGACATGTTTTCTGTTGCCTATCAAACTCACACAAGCTTTGACAATTATACGAAGATTTTGGTGGTCTGCCTCTCCGGACATGCATAAGATCAACTGGGTATAATGGGAAAAAGTTACTGCATCTAAGCAACATGGGAGTATTGGTTTTAGAGACTTCAAGTACTTTAACTTAGCATTGGTTGCAAAACAAAGTTGGCGTATCATATCCAAGTCTGATTCTTTATTTGCCAAAGTATTCAAAGCTAAATGTTTTCCAAGTTGTACGTTGATGGAGGCAACCATAGGTCATCGGCCTAGTCATGCTTGGAGGAGCATCTACCAGAGCACAAAGTTACTTTCTCAGGGATCTTATTGGACCTTAGGGAATGGTAAACGGATCATAATTTGGAAAAATAACTGGCTTCCTCGGGATACTTATACTCTTGCAAAAAATTCTCATCAAGTGCACGGTATCGATTTAATTGTTAGTGAGTTACTTGCTTCACGAAACACTTGTTGGGATCAGTCTAAAGTTACATATTATCTAAGTCCCCAGGATTCCCAGATTGCCTTGCGATTACACTCTTCAGTTACAGGATTTGAAGATAGATTGACATGGGCATTTACAAGAACTGGAGATTATAGTGTAAGATCTTGTTACCATCTTGCTCATTTCGTAAGATTACCGCTACCTTCCTCCCCACTTACAAAATTAAAGCAAATATGGCAGCTTCCAACATCTCCAAAACTCCATCTTTTTCTATGGAAAATTCTTCATAAAAGTCTTCATGTTCATACGGCTTTACAACGAAGAAGCCTAATGATGGATCCTCTTTGTTTTGTGTGGTGAAAGTGCAGAAGATATTATCCATCTATTTTTCACATGAAGACTGGCCAGGGAAGTTTGGGAATTGGCACCATTTCAAAATCATTATGTTGCTGAGTTTGATTCATATCTTCTTCATAATATGCACTATGTACTTTCTTTAAAGTTGCTGGGAGATTCTTTGGGCCTCTGCCTGGCCCCTTACATCTTATGGCGTCTATGAAAAATGCGAAATGCTATTATATTTGAGGTTTGCAGATGGGGCATCCCAGATTTCATCACTAAAGCTCTTATGGATATGCAAGCGTGTCTTAAAGAGAATCAACATGAACATTACTCAACTAAAACTCATCCTCCTAATGCGTCCTTGCAATATGATATAACACGAGAATGGGGTCAATTACATTTATCTACTTCTTCACTTTACTGCTTTGTGGATGCGTCTTGGAGTTCAACATCAAACGTCGCTGGATTTGGCTGGATACTTTCTCGAGGAGAACATCAAATTGTGAAAGGCTCTGGTTACATTCAATCTACCAAAGATCCCTTACAAGCTGAACTCTTAGCTATAAAAGAGATTATCATCTCCCTTGCTAATCTTGGATATAAGTGTGTATAGATTTTCTCAGATTGCCAAACGGCAGTTAAAGCCTTAACACGGGCTAATTCACACAGGAAAATGAGTTGCAATATTCTGCAAGGGCTAACCCCACACGTTTATGACATCTTCACTTTTTCAAGAACTATCAGTAATGCTTCTTTTAGTTATATCTCTCGCTATCTCAATGTATTTGCTGATACTTTAGCTTACAGTGCTAGGAGGAGTAATTTCCTATGTACTATCAAGTTTATGTAATATCGCTTTTTGTAACTTATCAATATATGTTTGTTGACAAAAAATATCTTATTTCTTTTTATATAGATTATGTTGTATCTAAAGAGTATTTACAAAGATACCATATTTATAAGTTTTAGTTTCAAAAATATTACACATTTTTTCAATAACGAATTTAGATAGTAAACGGATAATGATTTTAAACTATATGACCCATGAGCGAATGTAGTAAAGAAACTATGGTATAACTTAACCCTATAAAAAATTAATAAATTAATAATTTGTAGTACAAATTTGATGACGTTTAGTTAAATATTTGATCAAAAGTAATTCGATCCCAATAAATATATGTTAAAACTTTTAAATGACCACAATAATTATAAATCTGCTTTGTGACCCGATCTTTATTCAAACTGTATTTGTCATTATCTGACCTTTACAAGGTAACTAATGACACTAAAACCATTAACGACTTCCAGAATTTTCCACGTAACAGATCCAAAATAGCAAAAAAAATGACAAGACACCTCATCCAAAGAATGCTACAACTCTTACTTCACAATTTTTCACTAGAAATCAATAGACTTCTGAAATTAAAATGATCCACTTCATGAAAGAGGGCTGAACGAAACTCCAAAGGGAAGGGATCATCATCAACGTCAAAGATGAAAGAGATAACATGAACGCGTCTAAATATTTGAAAGGAGAAGGCATACCCACCTCGTTTCGAATCAAAAAGATGAATTTGGTGGAGGAGGCTATAAGCTGCCGAAACGGTTCATCTAAAAATATGGAGAGAGCGATTAGTAATGGCCAAGAAAACACAAGCAATGAAAACAACTATAGAAACCCAAAATTCAATCTCAGAAACAGAACATATAGGCCAAAATACTACGTCAAAAAAGAGATTGACATACCATGGTCTTACAAAAAGCTGAAACGGGATTGTACAACAAAAAAAAGAAACCAAGACTAAACTAAACCAACTAAGCTCCAACCAGAAAATATCTTCCAAAATACTAGGCAACCTTACCAACCACTGACCTCAAAAGCTATGACCAGAGGCAGAAATTCCTAGCAACAACTAAATGAACCAATGATGGGAAAAAGGCGCTCATACATGAAAATATAGAAGCGGTTATGACCAAAACGAGAAACAAAGAAGCTTCCTTGTAAAACTAGCCATATAGAGAGAACCGAGACTTACCACCACCACACAAATGGGGCTTCGCATATCTAACTACACCGTTGGCAAAAACCTTTTGTCCTTCACTTTATAAATAATAAGCTCCAGTTGACCACCGTGCAAGCCAAATAATTGGAAAACAATCGATCTTAAATCCAAAGCTTCGACCAACCAAGAGAACAACAAAATGAAACACGGAATAAGAAAGGATCAAGGAGACTGACGCTAGCTCTGGATATGTAGATTTAGTAATCTGAACTAACTTGACTTTATTATACACCAGAACCATCTATTTATAGAGGATTAAATATAATTTATAAATCTAAAAGAATAAGGATAAATCAAAATCTTTGACTTCCTATATTTTAGAGGATTTATATAAATCTTAAATCGAATATAATATACACTATGATTATCTATATCTTCTTGTGTATATTTCTAATAGGATAAGCCATCGACAGTCGGACCCAACCAAATAATATGACGTAACAGCCCGACGTTTCTGCTTGTTGCAGCATATTAGAGTATTGAAACCCAACATTTCTGTTTTTCTCATTTTAAACCTTCAACACTACTTAAACTGATAGTTAATAAAAGTATATTATAATTGATATAGTTATAATATCATCATGTAAAGAAAAACAACATCGATAGTGCTTGGCACTTGCCCAAGACAATAATAACAGAGAAAGCGATATAACTAAGAAAATTTCTAAGTATGAAGAAAATATGGAATAACTCTCAAAAAGATCTCGACAACTTTGAGTAGAAAACTCTTTCTTTCTTTAAGAAACCCTTCTTATTACTTTTCTTGTTCAACTTCTCGTGTTGTTACAAATTAGGGAGGAGAGAGCTATTTATAGGTTCCAAAAGTACAAAATATCTTACAAACCTTATCTTAATGTTTAGAATTCTCTACCATAATATCTAGATTTTTTCTACTAATACTTATCCAAAATAGCTCTCTAGAACACTTGAGGAGGTGATGCTCTTTTATGATTTTTCTAGAGAGATTCTAGAACCTTACCTTAAGTTTGGGTTTAGCCAAATAAGAATTTTGGAACCCATAATTAAGCATAGCCCAAAATCAAGTTTAATTTCAATACTCCCCCTTAAGCTTGATTTTGTCCACCATTCTGAGCTTTGAGCGGAGTATCTCGAACTGACCTTTTGGTAATGACTTGGAAGAGGAGAACTACTACACAGAATCTTCCACTTCTTTTGAAGAATAGGCTTTGATCATTACTTGATGCCATATAACCATAAAAATAAAGGAATTGAGCAATCTTTCCATACAAAGCTCGTGGAGCTTGTTTTAACCGGTACAAGGCCTTCTTTAGTTTGCAGACATGGTTAGGATACTCTTGTGATTCAAACCAGGTGGTTGCTCCATAAATATTTGTTTATCAATCTCACCATAGAGAAAATTATTCTTCACATCTAATTGCCATAATTCCCATCCAAAGCTTGTAGCTAAAGATAAGAGTGAGCGTATCGTAGTCATATGTGTTATTGGACTAAAGGTCTCATCATAATCTTTTTTTTTACTTCTGAGATAACCCTCGAGAAATCAACCTTACTTTATATCTATCAAAGCTCCCATCTGCCTTTTGCTTTAGTCGATACACCCATTTACAAGAAACATGCTGAGCATCCTTGGGTTTCGGAACCATATTCCAAGTTTAATTTTTCATGAGAGTATCGATCTCCTCCTTCATTGTGGTCACCCACTCCTCAACCCCTTTTTATTGTTCATAAGATGATGGTTCAACTTCATCTAGAGGAGATGCAAAGTAACAAGAGTAAGTGGTGACAAAGCTTTCATCTCTGAACCATGCGGGTTTGATAATGTTTCTTTTTGGGCATTGGTTGGCGACAAAACCACGATTCTTCTCCTCTTCTTCATATTAGTCAACGCTCCTCCTTTCACCTGGAGTCTCCTTTTCAAGGTCTTCATTCTCACTTTGAACTTAAATAACTTGTTCATCAATCCAGGAGGAACCTGACCATCTTGCTCATCTAAGACTTGAGATGTTCCATAGTACGATGAAACTTCGTCAAAGACAACATCACGAGACACTGTGTATTTATGTGTCTCCGGATCCATACACCTCCAGCCCTTCTATTGTTCATCGTAACCGATCAAGATACACTTCTTTGCTTCTGCTTCCAACTTTTTTCTTTGAGACTCAAACACATGGACGTAGTAGCCTGATCCAAATATCCTGAGATGCTTCACCGTTGGCTTCTTCCCTTGTATCATCTCCTAAGGCGACTTCATGTTGTTTGGACTGAGTGACATCCTGTTGATGACATAAGCTGCACATCTCATGCCTTTTGACCATAAGGTCTTAGGAAAATTCTTATAATGTAGCCAGCTTCTGGATGTCTCGGTGAGATGTCTAATTTTTCTTTCTGCTATTCCATTTTGTTGAGGTGTATACGGGCATGTATATTCTCTCTTAATACCATTCTTTTGGAAAAAAGAGGGAAACTCCTTTGACATGAATTTTCCTCCATTATCCGTTCTTAGAATCTTCAGCTTCCGACCAAACTCTCTTTCCATGGTAACCTTGAATTTTTGGAATCTTTGAAATAATTCCAAATTTTCCTATACCCAAATGTATCATAAGAAATCATCAACGAACAACAACATGTAGAAAAACCTGGAATATCAGGTGTTCTTGTTGGACCATCAAATCACTATGGAATTTCTCCAATGGACCACTGCGTCTTGAGGCTGAATAATCAAATAGAAATCTATGTGACTTTCCATATTGACAACGTTCACAAAATTTTCCTCCATCTTGAATCTTCAACTTTGGAATCCCATGAACCAATTTTTTATTCACCATAACCTTAAGCTTGGTCATATTTATATGGCCAACTCTTGCATGCCAGATTGAAGCATTGTCATTTTTACTCATCTTCTTCTCATAGGCGTGTGAGGCCGATAAAACGTACAAATCTTTGACGCGTTCTCCACTGTGAACAACATATGCCTTTAATTCTTTAATATTCCTTAAGAACTTAAGTCTATTGGGCCAAATAGAACATAGTTACATGAGTCAACCACATTCACTACCGAAAGAAGGTTCTTCTTTACTCTAGGGACATGATACACATTCTTGCGGATGATCGGCTCTTCATCATCTCCTTTAATGAAAATAGTACCTTCCTTCTAAAATTGATGGATCGAATTATCGGCGGTAATAATGGCTTCTTTCCCGTCATGACTTTGAAGACTAGAAAATAACTTCTCGTCTCTGGTAATATGACGGCTACAACCCGAGTCTACGATCCAGTCATTTCTCAAGTTATTAGTTATGGGTGTACCTGGATGTGTAGCCTCCACCGTGAAACATTTCCCTATTATTCGTCTTCAGTATGAGTTTTTGACTCCACCATATTTGTTTCCTTCAACTTGACTCGACAATGCCTTTTGAAATGCCCAACCTTTCCACTCCGGTAGCACTTGAACTTTTTCTTATCCATGGAAGATCTTTCACTTCCATCATTGTGTCTTGAACCTCCATCTTTGTTTTTCGCCTTGAAGTTTTGTTGTCTTCGAGCTATAAAGGCGCTTCCCGAGTCATCAATGATTTTGACTCCTGACATTTGCATGGCTCATGACTCTTGCGAAGCTAGCAAATTCTCAAACTCTTCGAAGGAAGGTTGTGTATCCCATCCTTGATCTGAAGTCACAAACGATGTATACTCGGGCCGTAGACCTTGAATAATAGACCGCTTCAAATGTGCTTCGGAAATTGACTCCTTCAGATTTAAAGTATTAATCTCAGAGCATAGGTTCTTTACCTTG
>OVBE01000458.1:0-50220 GCA_900406425.1 Iberis pinnata
GAGATGCAAATGTAGCCAAAAATCAAATTAAATTATGGAATTATTGTCTACTAAATTCTAATTTCAACGACCATTATAAATTACAATGATTTTTTTGTCACCAAATTTACAATGATTATAAAACTAAATATATTTTTGAATATTATTATATGAAATATAGCAACCCAAATTAGTTAGTAATAAAAAAATAAAGGAAATTTATAAAATATTAGTTCGTGAAACAAACATACAACACATTTCATTAGTAAAAAAAAAATTAAAATATATTATGTATATTATTACAATTTAATTTAGACTTTTTAGTAATTTTAATAAATTATTTTTATTAATTCCATAAGTAAAACAATATTGTACATTATAAAAATCAAAACATAATATTAAGCTAAAATTTTACAATTTAATTTAAGTTTACATCAACAACAAAAGGTAGTTTCTAGTTAGGGTACCCCTTGGGTACCCTATAACTAATAGTGTAGGTTTAGGGTTTACCCTATTGGGCTAATACCCTTTCGGATTTTTAAAAACTGGGTATTTTTTGGACAGGCTTAAAACGGGCTCGGGTAGGGTAAGGTAAAAAAGCCCGTTTTTACCACCCTAAACACCTTTATATAAGCTCGATAGTGTGATCAAGAACAGAGAGAACCATAAGGCTATATACATTCAAGACTCAAACACAAAGGTATTAAGCTTACTATTATTAAAGAGGTTTTCTAGTCAACAAGCTGCTTAGAATTGAATCATCAAGACATTATGGTTTTGCTATTGTCTCACGTTTTTGAGTGTTTTTCTTTTATTGTTGGTTTGCAAAAACTGGATTTGAAAAATCACTTGAAAATTTTCCAATCTCGGTATGCATCCTTTAGTTTGATTAGTTTCAGAGAAATCTAGTGAATCGCCTTATTTTTTGTTATTTTCTCTAATCATTCATTAGTTCGTCGATATATAAACATTGATTATAGGGATAATCATGAGTTTTTTTTAACATAATTGATGGATAAAGAATTGCAGATGCCAAAATGACTTTTCTGTTTGGATGATTATGTTTATTGTTTTTTTTTTTTAACAATCCCTATAAGTTCTACAATGAAAAAGAATTTAATTAATTTCACTTAGAATTTTTTAAATTTTTAAATTAACTTAAAATAACAATTAAAAATTTAGAAAAACTCCATAAAGGTTTCTCTCATTGGAAATGCTCTAAGAAGAGATGGTCTTAACAATAAAAATTACAAAACTAATAAAGTTAAACCTTAAAAATATAATACAATATCAATTAAAGTTAAAAATTGATAAATTATTGTAAAACTTATAAAACATATAAATGATTTAATTATATAATATATGTAATATGTTATTGAAAAATTCCTTCAAATACCATCAAAAGAAGTTCAAATTCCAAAAGTACTACACACTCCTAAAAGTTCCAAAATACTATATATTATCAAATGTTCCAAAAATACCACAAACATAAAAAAATAAATTTTAAGGATTTAAAATTTAAATTTTCTGGTTATATAGAGTTTATGGTTTAGTTTTGAAGAGGTGGGGTTTGGTTTTAGAGTTTTAGGGTTTAAATTTGAAGTTTTAAAGTTATTTCAACTTTTGTGGTATTTTTAGAACAAAAACATTTTTGTGATATTTTTTTAAAAAAATATGGTATTTTTGAAACTGATATTTTGGAATAAACCTAGTTTTTGATGGTATTTTTAAAAATGTCTCAATAATAGTTAATATTAAGGCTTATTAATGAGCTGAAAATATGTAGATATGGTTATATTGAATTTAATAAAAGTAAACTTTCTATAAAAATGAAAAAAAAAGAAACCCCTTGAAAGATGAAAACCAGGTGGAAGTCGCTCGTCAACCTTCATATGTACACATCATAATAGCTAAATTTCAATGAAAATGAATATAACTATTTAGAAAACACAAGTGACTTCTTTTATTGCTTCTTACGTCCACCAATTACATTGTTTACAAACCGAGAAGAAAAAAAACACAATTATAGAAGTTGTATCTTGACGTGCGATATTTTGTGGTCGACGTGTGTCTTAACAGATTTCAGATTGGTCAAGAAATCGATTAGAGTAATAAAATATCCGTTTCGATTATTTTAAAAATTCGTGTCGGCAGTATTACATTAAACGCCACGTGGCGGAATTGCATCCATCAAGTCATTTTCGTTTCTTTAAATATCACTCCAAGTATTCTTCACTTATTCATTACTTTTTCTCTCTTTTCTTCTCTTCTCTCATCAATTATTAAACTCGTTGATAATTTTTCTCCGGTAGTAGGAGATGACTTTCTCAGCAATGAGGAGAGACCCTGGAACTCTTCAAGCTATGCTCAATTCCGATTTCAACGATCTGGCTGTTGCTGCTAAGAATCTCGCTAATCACACCTTTACGCTCACTGGTTTAGGCTTTGGTACTTCTATCTTCGAATGGATTGCTTCAATCGCCGCCATGTAAACTCTCTCTCTCTCTCTCTCTCTCTAACTTGCTTCTGTTTCTTGTGTTGACTTGATCTTATGAGGTTTGAATGCAGATACTTGTTGGTCCTGGATCGAACAAATTGGAAGACTAACATGCTCACAGCACTTTTGATTCCTTACATCTTCTTTAGTCTTCCTTCCATGATTTTCGGCCTTTTCAGGTTCGTTAAACCCAAAAAAATCACAACGTAGATTTTCTCTTTATGTTCCTAAACTAGTGTCTGAAATTTCACAGAGGAGAAGTTGGTAAATGGATTGCCTTCGTAGCTGTTGTTGTTCAACTCTTCTTCCCTAAACACTTTCGAGGTTATTTTATTTTATTTTTTTAAATAAAAAAATTCATTATCCATTAAGAGTTTCGTTTGCTGATTAACTCTGTTGTTGTTATCAGAATGGTTTGAATTACCTGCGGCTGCAATTCTGCTCATCGTGGTGGCTCCAGGACTAATCGCCGGAACATTCAGAAACGATTGGGTGGGCTTAGCGATATGCTTAGGGATTAGTTGTTACTTGCTTCAAGAACACATCAGAGCTTCAGGTGGATTCAGAAACGCATTCACTAAAGCAAACGGCATCTCTAACACTCTGGGGATCATCGCTCTTGTCGTCTTCCCCATTTGGGCTCTAATCTTTTAAATCATCCATTATGATGTGTTTGTTAATGTAAGCTTGAGTGATTCAGCCATTTCTATGGACAATAATGCAGATGTTTTCTCATCACCGGCTTTTCCAAACCCATCGATAAAAGCTTTATATGTGTGTTGACTAGGCTCGAATCCTTTCCCCACCATTTCCGCTTGAATTCTCAATGCTCTCTCAATCATTCCTTCTTCACACAATCTCTTTATCAACAACTCATAACATTTCCTACTAGGATAAAACTCTGATTCTTTCACCATATCTGCAGCTTCGACAACACTCTCTTTCTTGTTATTGTCACATAGTGCATCCACTAATGCTTCAATGGTTAAACCACCCTTAACCTCAAAACTCTTCCTTTTCATGTCTCTGTAAACAATCATAGCTGAATCAACATCACCTGTTTTACAATACCCGTTAACAAGATGCTCATAGGTTAAAGAAGTATACTCTAATCCCTTCCATCGCATTTCTATGAAAAGCTCCTTGGCTTTAGTAACTTCATAGTTATTACAAAACCCACCAATCATTGTGTTATAAGCCATTACATCATGAAACTTCATTTCTTTCCATGTCTTCTCTGCTTCACTCATCATACCTTGAGCACAATACGTCTCCATTAAAACACTATAACTATAAGCATTTGGACAGCATCCTACTTCTTCCATTTCTCTCCAAATCTTTTCCACCATCTCTGTTTCACCTTCTCTGTAAAAACTCACCATCATTAAACTGAAAGTGTTTGAGTTAGGTTTAATCTTAGCTACATCGGCTTTGATCTCATCTAAACCAAAAGCTTCTCTGTATAGCTTATATCCATTGGAAGCACCTCTACGCTTTGAAACTTCTGAGACCAAAGCATTACAAGTATTAACCTCTGGATTGATTCCTTTTGACCTTAATTTTCTAACTATCATCAAAGCTCCATCGATCTCTTTTGATTCAATACACGAGTTTATCAGCAAATCGAAGACGAATGGAGCAGATCCACATCGGTTGTAAGTCTTGATTAACGAACGGAAAACTTTAGACACGCGTTGAGTTTCGGTTTCTTCGTCGGCTAGACGGAGAGCGAGACGGAGTACATCACGAGCGTGGTTTTTGAGACGAGATCGAGCGAGGATGTGGACGAGAGTGGAGCAGGAATTGATGTCGTGAGTGCAGAGAGAGTGACGGCGAGTGAAGAGGAAGAAGCGGAGGGAGAGATGAGGATTGTTGCGGAGGCGGAGAGTGATATCGGAGAACTGGGATGGAGTGAATCCGGAAGGGTGAAGAGATCGAAGAGTGGACCATCGGGATTTAGAGCGGTGGTGAGTTAAGATGGAGACGGCGTCGGAAATCAGAGGGTCTGTGAGATCGGACACGGTGGTGAAAAGAGCGAGGGTCCAATCGGGATTACGGGTCGGGTGGAGCATCCGCCTTAACAGTATTGAGCTTAACATTTTGATATATTGTATAGTGTTCCGTTACTCTTTCAGGTTTATATACCGGCAACCGAACCGGCCACCTCTTAGCTCATCGAATTGCTAAACTAGAAATCACTAAAAAAGCAAACTATTATTAGAAGAACAATTGTGGTTTATGCAAATATCCAAAAGTCGGCTTATTCATGCTTATATAGATGGAGATGATATCTAAGAACATCTCCAATCGCGTATGAGAACAATTTTTTAAGTGGGTTTTGTAATTAAAAATCCCAAAATTAATTAAAATAAAAGCTTAAATCTTAGAATCATTTCTCAACGCAGCAATTTCAAATCCCCTCCAAAATCCCATACGTGTAAGGAAGAGATTGGCTGATTAAAAATAAATCATTTTAATTCTTTTTAACTCTCTCTCTTGAAAATCCATCCGGTGATTTTTCGCTATGGCTACATTATCTTTGGGATGAGTTTTCATCAGAAAGCCTTCTTCGTTTTTTTGGCAAGAAACCAATGCATGTTTCTCTGTCATCGACAATTTTGAGTTCTAAATCCATGGTGAATAAACTCGGTTTCGATTGTCACACTCATCTGATAGATGCGGTTCATAATCTCTTTGTTGAGAGATTGTTCAGACCTACTTTTAGGAAGGTCACTATGGATGATTGAATATATGGCTCTCCCTCTAGGCTTTCTTGGTTCGGTTAATTGATGGGATTAGGTTTTGGTTGGGCATGATGATTTTGTTTTGGAGAAGAAATTAGGGAAAGGTTCGTTCGGTGTTGTGTTTAGAGTCTCATTATCGAATAAATGTTCTTCTAAGGTAAATGCTTGATCAAATGCTATGTTAAATACTCATTGTTGTGTTTGTTGAAATTCATATCAATAATCAAATCATAATTGTAAACAATATAGGCTTTGTTATTAAAATGAGGATGATATTTGTTGATAGGAGGGTAAGTATGTACTGAAGAAGGCAAGTGAATATGGATTTTTCGAGGTAATTTTCCATTATACGTCAAATACTCATGTTTCTGGATTTATGTTTTTCTCATTGTCAAATCTATTGCAAAAGATTTCCAAGAAAGGACCTGAATATTGTTACTTCTTCAGGTAATCTATTCTTCTTTCTCCTTTGAGTCTCCTTTGACTTTGCTAGTTGTGAACTTGAAAGATAATCATGCATTGGCATAACAACATAAACAATGTGAACAATGTGAAAGCAAACAAAACTGCTCACAAAGAATCAATTCATGATTTAATGTAAAAATTTGGTATAATAGATTGTATTAAGTGTTTGCTGTCAAATTTTAACAACGTTTAGGAAACAGTTTTTGTAAAACAGATTTGAAGTTCTATTTAAAATTTTTTAATTTTTTAAAGAATCACCAATGGAAGTCAAAAGTAATTAGATGAGTAGAGGGATTCTTAAGTTAGTGAAATAGTAATAAAAAAATTTAAGATACCCAAATGGGTATCTCCCATTGGAGATGGTCTAATATTCTTTACTGTTTATAATTATACATAATTTATTAAAATATTTAAATTTATTACACTAAAAAAATGAAAAGCAGTCAAACCCCGCTATGTCTATGACGGCGTTTATTTATTGTTAAACAGAAAATACGTGGATGTCATTAGCGGATAGTTAATTTTTAGTCGATGTTTTAAAATATCGTTTTAAGAGTTCTAATTTAAAAAAAATTAATGAGACGACGTCATTTGGTGAAGGGTAAGAAATAGGTTTGAGAAATCATAACTTCTCATATTCTCTCTAAAACGACGATTTTGGAACTCAGTTGAACTTAGCAAAGTAGAATCCAATGATTCTGAAGTATTTGCAAGGGATATTGAAGGATTCTGAAGTGTTTTGTGTTCTTTAAGGAGCAATTCCGTCGGTCATATGAGATATTTTTTCAATTCTAATTTTTGTGAAATTTTGAGGATTTTTGACGAAAATATGAAAAAATTTGGCTCGAATTTATGTATGTAGGTGTATTTTAGTTGTTCTGCTAATGTTCACAAAATTCAAGTTATTGTTTTGTTAAATTTTTTCTTTAAATTATGCATATAAAGTGTTCGATGAAATGCTCTAACTTAGATTCTATGATTTTTTGTATTTCAGTTATATTGTGCTCTTTAATTGCTATTATAATGGGAAATTTAAAGTTTCTGACAGGAATATAACAACATATGTTGCGGGAGATGTGGAGACGATTGAGAACAAACCATATGACATTTACAAGGCTCTGAAGAAAATTCTTGACATCTCTCCTTATGATCATTGCATCTATTTCAAGCTGCCATATGAGAACTTCAAAGATCTAAAACTATTGTGGGATGGAGGTGGTAGTTTTCAGAAGATGTGGCTACGATGTGGGAAAAAATGGTAGAGTTCTTCATAGAGAAGGCTGATGATCCAGAAGTTGTGGAAGATGTTTATAGACCAAGGGCTGATGATAAAAAAAAAATGTTTATAACGATGGAGAAAAAGATTTGAATGATAATGATGGGGTTGGTGGTAGTGAAATGATTGAAGAAGAACGCCGGGTAGAAGAAAATGTGGCATGCTTTGTGGATGATGAAGAGCATGAAAACTTAGAAGCCACACCTATGAATTCTGATTTCGAGGAAGAAGATGTTGAAAAACAGCATGATTGGTACAAGAAAAGAAGTGGAGTTATAAAGTTGGCATCCACATTTCCAACTATTCAGGGGTTTAAAGAAGCAGTAATTGAGTATGCACTTAAAGAAGGATGGAATGTCAAATTCACTAGATAGGGAGCACATAAATCAGAAGTGAGGTGTGCAATTGGTGGTGATTTCCATTTAGGATATACTGCTACCCGACGTATGGGGAGCACATAACGATTGTTGGTTTAATATTGGAATTAGAAGCTAATTCATAACACAAAAAGAACAATGTATTACGAACATGAATCATCCGAAGAAGACAAAGATTTCCAGAATTGTCTCACGATGAAATGCAGAGAAACCAGAGGAAGAAGATGAGTTATAACCTAAATTTTGTTGCCTTAGAACAAAACGACGTCGTCTCGTTTTTTCTTCTTTAATTTTCCTCTCAAAACGACGTCGTTCCATTACATATATAATTTCCGTTAATAATTTTAATTACTTACAACGCATCCATTCGGTTTAAGGTCAAACGGCAAATTAACGTTGTAATAGAATTTTACGGGTATTAACCAAGTTTTAATATTTCATGCCACAAATTTAAATTTGATCTTAAATCATGTATAATTATGAACAGTAAAGAATGTCAGGTATGATCTCTGTATATATAAGGAGATGAGGCATGAATAAGCCGACTTTCCGCAAATTCTCCATAAATGAAACCTTTATTTATAGAATATCTGTTATGATTTGACAGGAAAAGGATTTCAGACTTGTCATCCCAGTCTTTTAGGAAACGGGTGTAAGTGGATCAACTGACCCTTCAGTTTTTGAAAGTTGAGCTAGAAACTCTAGTGGCGGCACAGATAATACATGTTCCTTTGAATTCCCACAAAATAATTTAAACCATAAACATCAATATGTCCCACTAACCGATAACAATGAGCGAGAAAGAAAAAGAAAAACTCAGAGGTAGGGGAAATGAATAATTTATACTACTTAGGAGTATACACTCTCGGAATCACCACATTATGACACTTATCCCAGATATACACCACTTAATATTAAAAAAACACACAAACACATGAACAACTATTGTTATCTTCAACTTAAGTGCTCACCCACCGCTTGGAAAACTTCACCCAAACGGGGAAACCTGCAACACCCCAACCTTATAATCCTATCCAAACGACTCACTGTTTGTAAATCCAAACAATGACAATCTTTAGAGGTTCATCTTATACTTAGCTGTTTTTCAAGCGATTTCATTTTCTATCTAAGTTCTTTTCATACTCAGCCAAATTCATGCATATTTCGATTCTTTCACTGTTCTTAAACTTAATAATGCATTCATAGATAAATTAACAAGTTTACAATACAATGCCAATTTGCTAATAAGTTATTACATCGAATTGAAACTTTCTTAAATTAATCTACCCAATAGTTATATGCATCCATCCACCGTCCTTCCCTTTCCTTTGCCTTGATTCTGTGAGTTTCTCACTCCTTAGTATCATTTGCGACTACAAAGGAGGCATAAGAAACAATATTTCTTAGTGAGTACCGGTTTAATGCACAACACTAAGCCACAGTAAACATATTAGTTGTCTTAGAACTTTCAGTACAGTTTATCTCAGTTTCAACTCAACTGTTTTGATTAGATTTCCCTGATCATCTAGATTCACTTAGATCGATCACCAATCTAACCCAGTACAATCAAACACTTTATCAGTACGGCTCTTAAAGCCCAGTTATATGCATTAAGCCATTTCAGTACAGTTTTCGGCATCACACGACCATTTCAGTTAATTTTCATGGCATCATCGCCTTAAAAGTTCATGATACGGTCATTATAACCATTCAGACCATGCATATTTAGCCACAAAGGCTATAAAACAATAGATCAACACTCATGGCCTTAGACACTCACGCGGAAAGTCTAACAATTCAATAATCGCACTCACCTTAGAATTTCACACAGTCTTGACTGATTTCTCCGGTTATGCGGTCTGATGCGAATTCTCACGACTCACTTATTCACTTTCTCGATCAACTCATAAACAGATCCTTCAACAATCGAACTTTACCTCCCTAGGAATTTTCTCTCGCGCATAGGGGAGAAATGATGTGATCATTCAGTATTTAAAGGCCTTTTGACGGTTTTAAGCTCGAGCCAACCGCTACATAACCATCCAATTAGATCATACCAACTCAGCATGCACGGTTTCTCCACCATTCAACCTCCCAAGCGCATCATTTTGAGTAACCGCCCATGATCTTTGCTCGCACGCGCGTGTTTTTGCACACATGGTCCGACAAAAGTAAATGCCTCGTCAAAACCCGACAATCATAATCATTTTTCTGAATTTGACAATTATGTTTGAATCCGATCGGTTCTCACCAACTTTCCCACCAACTTTACAAACCATCCAACAAAATCCTACTTTAACCCGAATCTCTCGGAATCAGCTCAACTTTCCAGTTTAACTCAATTTTTGATTGGATTTCCATCGTGATCACTTAGCTTAACTCAATCTTTGATTTAACTAGCCCAAACACAATCAAACTTCCTTTTGATCAAATCTAAGTCGTGATCTAATCCTTCGATCTTCCTTGATCGATATTCCCATTTGGTCCAAAGATGCTTGTCAAGCATTCCAACCATGTTTCCAAAGCATGGTCTAAGGGGGTTTCATCATCCTTCGGTCCATCCAACCAGTCCATCTAGTACCTCAACTACACCCACCCCCTTATATAGCCCTTGTGACATTTTTCAGACTTCCAACAATATACATTCCCTATGTTTGAGGAGTCATTGCCTATTTAATTATTAATTATAAAAATTAATAATTAAATAAGCAGTGACTCTTGTTGCATGGCCTTCCATGCAATGCCTCATAAGGCGATATCTGAATGCTTGCTTGATAACTGTTTTTATAAACAAACTCGGCCAAATGGAAATAACTCTCCCATTTGCCACCCTAGTCTAGTACACATGCCCTTAATCGCCAAAAAGTGAGCAGACTTGGTGAGTTTGTCCACAATTACCCAAATCACATCCTTGCCCTTTACCATGGGAAATCCGGTTACAAAGTATATGGTGATCATATCCTAGTTTCACTCGGGAATAGGAAGAATTTGCAGCAATCTGCTTAGCACTTGATGTTCTGCCTTTTCCATCTAAGATGCCTGGCATCTTGCAACCCAAATAGCCACATCTTTTTTCATTCCAACCCAATGGTAGTACCTCTTAAGATCTCTGTACATCTTTGTGTAACCTGGATGTATGGAGAACTTAGATTGATGTGCCTCTTTCAATATATGGTCCCCATTTCCTTGTCATTCGGAACACATACCCAAACATTCACCAAGATGATCCCATTGCTTGATGTCTGATACTCGGTTCTCTCATTCTTTAAAGCTTTCACTAAATTCTCATCCTTTTATTGGGCCAACCGGACCCTTGTCAACAAATCCGCTTGTTCAGCCGCATTCAGACCCAACGGTTCAGTTTATGTGGTCAAGGCACAAAGCCTTAGTGATCCAACCATTCCAACCAGACCTTTCATGTCTTTTTCTGTAGCCGAAGCAACTCTTTTCTTACTTAAGTGCATTTACGAGCAGATTAGCCTTGCCTGGATGGTAGGCAATATTTGGATCATAATCAACAACCAACTCCATCTAACGCCTCTGTCTTAGATTCAACTCAGGTTGAGTGAAAATATACTCGAGGCTTTTGTGGTCCGTGAATACTTGGATCTTCCTACCGTAAAGATAAGATGTCCAAATCATTAAGCTAAACACTACTGCTGCCCTCTCCAAGTCGTGTGTTGGATATTTTCCTTCATGCTTTCTTACTTGTCTTGACGCATAAGCTATCACCTTCCCTTGTTGCATGAGCACACAACCCAAGCTAACTCATGAAGCATCAGTATAAACCATGAATGGTTCATCCAGTATAGGCAACGTTGTCACGTCCTCAAACTTCAATAGTTCGTGGACGGTCCATAGCCAAGGAAAGATCTGCAAGTTTGGCTATAGAAATGGGTAGAAGGACTTAGTTCCTTTCTAGAAATGCAGATTAGGGGTGAACTATGAAATAAGGGGAATCTGGATGGAAGACTTAGCCATTGGATGCAAAACATCCGAATGGCTAAGTAAAAGGTGGAAGGGCTAAGGAAAAAGTTCGATTGGACAGTTCAAAGGCTCGGATCCATGTGGGAAAAGTTTAAGAAACGAGCTAAGGTAGTTGAGCTAGTTGAATTTCAGCTCATGTTAGCTCATTTTAGCTCAAGATGATGTCGGCCAACAGAGCCAGCTATATGAACTGGACACTAGCTGGACAGCTGGGCCGAGCTGGACGGTTAGGCAGTTAAGGGAACTCGCGCCTGTTCGGCGAAAAGGTGCATATTCGTAAAGAAACGCTTGACTTGGTGGTTCTATAGCAGCTGCGGGCCAAAATCTATAAATAGAGAGCCCAAGGCTCATTTTTGCGCACTAGAACATACACCAAAAATTACTCTTAACAATCACGAGAAAATTTCTAAGGTGTTAAAAGAGAAAGTGAGCTGTGGGCTTGGAAGCGTGAAGCATTCCAGCCGAAGTAAGGAAACACTTGGAAGACTAGCATGGTAAACCGGTCTCGACAAGAAAAGGTGCGTGAATGGCTTAGACTAAGTTTGTGTTGGGGAAGCGCCACTGAAATGGCAGGATTCGAACTAGACTTATGCCTTGTCTCTATTTCTGTATCTGATCCTTAAATCCCATACTGAGACCTGAATAGCCTAAACCACGGTGATTCTTTGGTTAGTGTCCAGTCTGGTGTTGCATTAAGGGAATCCACCGAACCAAATGATGCATAATTCTAGCATAAGTCTAAAACACAGTCGGTAAGCGTGGTGGGGAGATTAGAATATCCGATACAAACCTTGACCATTGTGAGAAGACCTCGGGCCGAATTCTGGTCTTAAAACTGAACTTTAACTTAAGAATAAATGGGGGAATTAAATGGATTAAAAACGTGCATGTAGACTGTTATGGAAACATAATTTATGCACTAAGTAGTATGTTATATTATTTATCTATTTTATGGCTTTCAGTTAACAAAGGGGATCTTGGGAAGGATTTTTCTTAGAGTGAGGACTCATGGCCAGAAAGATGGGTGGTGAGCAGAACGGGATAGTGTTAGGATCGTTATATTAAAACTTGTAATAGCCTATAGAGCAAATTGTAAAGTTGTCACGAATCTTAAGTATATTAAATGAACAATCATGTTTATCTTATATGCTTCCGCAATTCATAGAAATCTCTAAAACTTAAGGCTTAAACGAATCTCAATATCAAAACCTGATATGAAAATGACATAAAAACGTCTAAGACATTAAAATGAATTGAACTGGCCGAAATCACTTAGTGATTCGGCGTGTGATGGTCATTCTGGACTTAGCGTCCGGGATGGGGCATCATAATTTGGTATCATAGCATGATGAATCCTTAGACTAGTGTGTGGGTTATGGGGGATCACCACTCTTCGGCCGTGAAGAACTCGTGCTGGTATGTCGCTATGTCCTTACTGAAGATTAAATATGTTTGTGTAACTGTTTGGTCTTACAGATGGGCAAAAGCGGCAAGTCAAGAAAAAGTAAGAAAGATAAGCAGCAAGACGTTGAGCCGGACACGGTTCCAACATGATAGGTTCGGGTTTTAATCCTAAATCTACACCGCATAGAACAGATCCTCGTAGTATAGTAAATGGTCGAATCCCACAGAGACCAGATAGTACGACTCTTAGTTAAAATCCGATTCTAGCTAAGATAAAATAAAAGAGGTAATGCTTTCGAAACGATTGAAAAGTAAAACGAATAATTAAAAGCGAATGTAAAACAATGAAATAAAACGCTAGGCGATAGGGAAATTCTACATGCATTCAGGTTTGAAGTTCAGGTTGACAAGCAAGATTAACAATAAAAATAGTTCTCAACTCAAAAGACGACAATAGACTAATCTCCTCCCGAAGTATTATATCCCTATGATAGAATTTCTAGAAATAAAGACTAACCTTCTCCCAAAATTTTAGATCTCTAAATCAGACAATTAAATCATGTAGTGATTACAGATTCGATATGTTCATAAGCATCAAAGACAATACTCCTGCAAGCAGAGACACTTATTCATCTAGACTAGGTCAGATTTAATAAACCAATTCTCTTTGTATTTATTAACCTAAATTCATAAACTAGGTGATCAAGCTAATTCAAGCAATGATAAAAAATCTAGACTAAGAACCTAACAAATTAAATCATTTAAAGTCAAACCATAACCATCAAAACTTGTTTTCCATGGGAAATCCCTAAAACCTAACAAAGAGACTACTCAGACATAGCCAAGAAATCAACAATCATCAATATAGAAAGCATATACAAAAACCATAATTAATTAAAATAAGAGATTTTAGAATTCTTCTCCAAATACAGGTGTCAAGAATCGTCTCTCCAAAAAAAGCTTTCAAAAGTAATGAATTGTTTTTGTGAATTGTATTTTGTGTGTCTCAAAATAAACCTAAGCTTCTAACTTATATAGAGTTCAAAAAAGAATAAAATCTAATAAGGAAAACCAATGATAAGTCTTGAGAACGTAAACGTCTTTTTGGCAATCTTCAACAAATATAGAGCATATGGATTAATCGATCCAAGTATGGATCGATCAATCCAAACTTCTGTAAGTTTGGTAGTCTTCTGGATCGATCGATCTACTCCATTACGTGCTGCACATGCTTATGCGAGACAGTTTGACCAGTCTTTAGTAAAATCACCATAACTGTTGATTGACTCAATGGATTGACCTCACATCACTTTCATATGAAAGCTAACTCACGTGGCCAGTTTGAGTTAAAATCGCAGCCCATTCCATTCATAGAAACATCTACAAATATCGATCAACTTTTGGCTCTTCTGGTGAACTCTGCTTCTGCATTCGTCAAATCGCATCCATTTTGTGCGCAAATCTACCTTTTTGCTCCAGAACGTCCAAAATACCTAGAATCATGAAAATATACCAAAAACACTTAGAAAATAATGATGAAAAATATCAAGTATAAATACCCACTAAAAGGCATCACAATCGAGTGATATCAATTCCCCCCGACTTAGATCTTTGCTTGTCCTCAAGTGAAGCAAGACCCAATCTAGAGAAAGGTTTTGAAACCAAACAGAAACTCTCAGAATCTCAGCAACCTCAAGCATAGATATCAAAACTTGAAAGACACTGATCCTAAGCAACCACTATGAAAGAATTGTTCACCAGCACATAAGTGAAAGCATGTTTCCTACTCTAAATCCAACATCAATAAAACCATCAAATCATCTCAACCAGCTCATTAAGTTCAATTTAATTAAAATAGATGCATTCTTACATATGGGGTATTGATTCAATGCGCAAAAGCATCTTTTCTGTCAAAATGCCAATACCAAACAGAGCATCAATCGACTTCTGGTCCTGACCCTTTTTCCCCCTTTCTCACTTCTCTTTTTTTTTTTTTACTTTTTCTTTATTATTGCTTTTCATTTTTTTTCTTTTTTTTTCTCATTTCTGCACTTTTCTTTTCATTTTACTTTTTAAGCAGACGGCAATTCGCTGTGGTTGACTACGGGCTTCTAGGTCACGCTTTCAACCCTTGTTCTGAATCGTTTTTTATTTACTGAAAGGAGAGAGAGAAAGGATCCGGATCATACTTAAAGAACTTGTCGGTTTTACAGAAAACCGACGAGCAAGGTACTTAGATTTTAAAGTACTTTACCACCACAAGCAAGAGAAATTAAGTTCAATTTAAGTTCTATCATGGCAGAGCTAGCATCAAATGATCAACAATCCAAAAGATCTAGACTTTCAGAAACAAAACAATCAGCAATGGGGGTTCCAATCCTAAATATATCAGTTAAATCTAAGCCAGTAATCTAAAAATATCAATACTATACTCACACTAGGTTGGTTATCATCACAAATTTTGTTCATTGTTCCTTCGACTCGACTAGACATGACTAATTCAAAAACGAAAAATTTTGAAAATTTTCTCCAAACTGATGAAATATCAAAAGACACAAAATATGGTTAGTAACTATACTCCCTCCCCCCGACTTAAATCTCACTGTCCCAGTGTGAGAATAAACCTAAGAGAAGAAATAATGACCATAAAATAAATAGGTAAAACGAATAGTTCAAAAGAATTTCAGTACTTACTTGGAACAAAAGATCGGGTGGATTTTATTACGATGGATCGATCGATCCCTTGACGGATCGATCGATCTCTGATGACATATTAAATGATCCATAGGCATGGATCGATCGATCTGTAGACGGATTGATCGATCGGTATGTCCGACCTAAATTTCTGAATTTTTCTGAAACATCTCTTAAACTCAAAACTAAAAATTAATAGATTAGTTAACTAATTAGGACTGACTCTATTCGAAAACCAAAGAAAAAAATTAAATTAGTGGGTTGCCTCCCACTCAGCGCTTTATTTAATGTTTATCGCTAGAGTCACTTCTTCTATGATGAATCTAATTCAGCTCCAATAGAGGCAATAGTTCTACCATCCATCTCTGAGATCTGCAGCTTCATCATCCTATTCATTGATGCCTTCTTAAAATCGTTTCCCTTTTCTTTAAGACCTTGAACAAAGGGAATCCTAACCTTAGAGAAAGGTTTTGGAAAAACCTTACTCTTCACCTTATACTCAACCCATTCTTCACTCAATGAATTGGGAATCAAAGTCATATGAGTTTTCTTCTTGTCTTCTTTCAAACTTCCTTCACCTTTATCCTTGTCTTTTGAAGCCTTGATCGGAACTTGAGATTCCTTGTGTATGACCTTGGCATCAGAGTCTTCAGATTTAGTCTGAGAAGCTTGCACCGCTTTTACCTCTTTGATCATGATGATCCTTGATGTAGGTATGTAGGGTACTAAGGGATAGTAGTACATTTTCTGGATGTTGGTGAGATAAATTCGCTTCTTGGGGACATACATGACAGCTCCTACTGAAGCTAAGAACGGTCTCCCTAGAACTAACGATCCTTCATATTTCCATTCGTGTCGAAGACAAGGAAATCAACAGGAACTATGCAATCTCTTACTTGCACCAACACATCCGCCACGCAACCACTAGAAGACAACACTGAATTGTTAGCCAAGGCAAATGACAATCCCGAAGGTCTGTATCCTTAAGTCTCAGCTTTTCAGCAACCATCTTTGACATGACGCTAACATTAGCACCAGTGTCACACAACGATTCTTTGAAGAGGACTCCTTTAACCTTTACTAGAATCATGAATTCACCTAGGTCCTCTAACTTCTGAAGTCTTCTTAATGGAAGAAATTGTTGAGAAACAACATTATAGTACATGTGTTCTTCAGTAAGGACCTGAGGTCTATTGGGGCACGAGGTCTGAACTTTTGCAAGTTGCTTTGAATTTGGTGCAAGTTTCAGAGGTGGATCGATCGATCCCTGAGTGGATCAATTGATCTCTTTGCTTTTTGAAAATTGGTCTGATGGATCGATCGATCTATAATGGATCCATCGATCATTTTTTCATCATTTTCCGGACCGGTTGGAATGATCAATCTAAAGCTTTTAGGATTTTCCGTAATTTTGGATCGATCGATCCCTCCTTGGATCAATCGATCCTTCCTTGGATCGATCGATCTGAACCTATGCATCACTTCTCAAATTCCAAAAATCTGCAGATTTTGCAGACTTTTCATCCTTTCCATCAGAACTTGAGTTCATTGCCTTGCAATATCCCATGGGATTATCTTCAACCTTTCCTGGTAGCATACCAGCTTGTATTTTAACTGCTTCAGAAGTTTGAGCTACTTGTACATCTATCTTCTTCACATGTGTAGACAATGATTCGAACTTGTTGTTCAAATTGTTATACATACCATCCAGCTTCGCATTTAGATTCTTTTCAGACTGCTGTTGTCTCTCTAAGATCTGCTTCAACATCATTTCCATATTATTTTCTTGCTGAACTTGAGGTTGAACCACTTGTTGGAAACCAGTTTGAGAGGCTTGTTGAAAACCACCTGATTTCTGGACAAATGACTGTCCATACTTTTGTGCAGGGGTATTTTGGGGAGGATAAGACTGATCTTGAGGATTCACAACATTAGTACTCCTCCATGATAGATTACCTTTGTTGTAACATGTATTGTACCCTTGGTTGTAGACTCTTTTTCCCTGGCTATTAATATAGCTAACCTCTTCGATGTTTTCAGATTCATTGACTGCAAAGAAATCAGCTTCAACTTTCTCGACTTCCTCAGCAAAACTGACATGCTTCTCATTCTGTTTCTTGAGAAACTGAGTAAGAAGCTCCTTTACCTCTGCTTATCCAGAAGAATCTGAACTAGATGATCGCATTCTTCGATCATAGTCAGGACAATGGTTGCTATTGGTAGCAGCAAGAATGCAATTAGCTTGTAGGCTTCATTCACGGGTTTAGTCATGAATCGCCATTGCTAGTTGTGTCTAGAGAGAGTTGGTATTTGTAATCGATACCTCTGTAGAAAGTGTTAAGGAGATTCAACTGAGAAAATCCATGATGGGGACAATCCCGTAGGTACTCCTTGAATCTGTCCCATGCTTCATAGAAAGATTCCACCGGTCCTTGTTGAAATTGAGAGATCTTAATTCTCAAATTATTGGTTATGGTGGAGGTGTAAAAGTGATTCAGAAACTTTGCTTTACACTTATCCCAAGTCTCTATTGAGTTAGTAGGTAACGACTTAATCCACCTCAGAGCTCTATTAGCTAAAGAATGATTGAAAAGCTTACAATTCACGGAGTCTTTAGAGACTCCATTCAGCTGAGTTGTGCTGCAAATGTCTTCAAAACTATCAATGTGATCCATAGGATGCTCAGTAGACAAGACATGAAACTGGTTTTGTCTTAGCAACTGGATCAACTGAAACGGGAACTAGTAGCCTTGTCTCTGAGGCTGTCGAGGGTGGAGGGCATTCATGTTGAATAGGAAAGCTTCAGGGTTGTTGAAATCGCCAAATAGTACCCTGTTTTGATGAGGTGGGCAATTTTGATTTAGTCTAGGTGGGGCTTGCTCGCCATTATCACCATTACCATCGCCTAGATTGGCGTTACCACCTCCCTGGTTTGCATCTCCTTCGAGATTTAACGGCGGCACTTGATTTCCATTTCCTCCTTGTTGGTTGAGGGCCAATTGTCTTATCTGTTCCAAGCTTGGAGGGTTATGGGCATTCTGAACTAAGGGAATGATCGGGTTCTGAATGACATTGTCAGCCATTGTTGTGGATGAGCTAGCACTTCTTCTAGATTTCCGATTTGAATGTTCTAATCTTGCGAGTTCTTTGTTTGTAAGTTTGAGCAATTCAGGTGATTTGTCAGATCTCCTGGTCATGCACCTTCAAAACAAAAACAAGCAGAAAGAACGAGATTAGTACTGAAAATAAAGATCTTAGAACAAACTCTAAGAAAAAATTAAAAGGCACTGTATTGGTCCCCGACAACGGCGCCAAAATCTGATAGGTTCATGTTTTAATCCTAAATCTACACTGTAGAGAACGAATCCTCGTAGTATAGTAAAGGGTCGAATCCCACAGAGACCAGACAATACGACTCTCAGTTAAAAATCGATTCTAGCTAAGATAAAATAAAAGAGGGAATGCTTTCGAAATGATTGAAAAGTAAAGCGAATAATGAAAAGCGAATGTAAGCCAATGAAATAAAACGCTATGCGATAGGGAAGTTCCACATGTATTCAGGTTTGAAGTCCAGATTGACAAGCAAGATTAACAATGAAAATAGTTCTCAACTCAAAAGACGACAATAGACTAATCTTCTCCCGAAGTATTAGATCTCTATGACAGAATTTCTAGAAATAAAGACTAACCTTCTCCCGAAATCTTAAATCTCTAAATCATACAATTAGATCATGCAGTGATTACAAATTTGATATGTTCATAAGCATCAAAGACAATACTCCCGCAAGTAGAGACACTTATTCATCTAGACTAGGTCAGATTTAATAAACAAAATCCCTTTGTATTTATTAACCTAAATTCATGAACTAGGTGATCAAGCTAATTCAAGCAATGATAACAAATCTAGACTAAGAACCTAAAAAATTAAATCCATTAAAGTCAAACCCTAACCATCAAAACCTGTATTTCCTGAGAAATCCCTAAAACTTAACAAAGAGACTACTCAGACATAGCCAAGAAATCAACAATCATCAATGGAGAAAGCATATACAAAAACCAGAATTAATTAAAATAAGAGAGTTTAGAATTCTTCTCCAAATACAGGTGTCAGGATTCGTCTCATGTGTGTCCCAAAATAAACCTAACTTCTAACTTATATAGAGTTCACTAAAGAGTAAAACCTAATAAGGAAAACCAATGATAAGTCTTGAGGATGGAAACGTCTTTTTGGCAATCTTCAACAAATCTCGAGCATACGGATCGATCGATCCAAGTGTGGATTGATCAATCCAAAATTCTGTAAGTTTGGTAGTCTTCTGGATCGATCGATCTACTCCATCACGTGCTGCATATGCTTCTTCTACGAGATAGCTTAACCAGTCTTTAGTAAAATCGCCATAACTTTTGATTGCCTCAATTGATTGACCTCAAATAACTTTCATATGAAAGCTAACTCACGTGGCCATTTTGAGTTAAAATCTCAGCCCATTACATTTATAGAAACATCTCCAAATGTCGATCAACTTTTGGCTCTTCTAGTGAACTCTGCTTCTGCATTCGTCAAATCGCATCCATTTTGTGCGCAAATCTACCTTTTTGCTCCAGAACGTCCAAAATACCTAGAATCATGAAAATATACCAAAAACACTTAGAAAATACTTGAATGATGAAAAATATCAAGTATAAATACCCACTAAAAGGCATCACAATCGAGTGATATCACAACAGATGCTGGGAATAAGGGGAACAAAATCCAACTGGATATGTGGTTGAAGGAAAAGAAACTGGGAGCAAAGGGAATAGGCTCCAACCGGACCTATGGTTGGAGGAAATGAAGCGAGAGGCACTTTTATGTTGGGTTTAGGCGCATGAACAGTGCAAACTCGAGTGGAAAATGTGGAGATCCATGGTGAAACCAGGATCGTGAATCCAGCCAAGTCACAAGAGGGGTATGTGGAAGAAGTGGTTGAATCCTCTAATTATGGGTTAGGGGATGATACAAGCGTAAAGGAAACGAGAGCAGGAAAAGAAGCCGAAATTGTTGCGGTTCCCACCCGGGCAATGATGTGGAAAGCCATCATGGTCATGACTGAAGATATCAAGAAACTAGTTCAAACACGTGTCTTGGGTGAGAACGAAACAGTTGGGTAGTCCGCTACAATCCTTACAGCTCAGCCCCTTGCTGGAGGGGTGAATGTTTGCATCTTGAAGCGACGGAGACCTTGCCTCCTGCGCCAAGAGTTGTGCCTAGGAAGGTCGATTACTTGAGAATATTGGAACACATCTCTCGATTGGGAACCAAAGATTTCACGAGAAGTTCTCATCCGATAGAGGCAGATCAATGAAGGAGCCGTCTGGCTAGGAACTTTAGTTCCACATGTTTCCCGAAAGACTATCAGAAGGATATTTTGATCCATTTCCTGGAAGGCGATGCTCATAACTGGTGGCTCGCGGTCGAAAAATGCAAAGGTGATCATATTCACACATTTGCGGATTTTGAACGGGAGTTCAAAAAAAGGTTCTTCCCATCAGAAGCTTAGGACAGACTTGAATGTGCCTTTTTGGATTTGGTTCGAGGCAAGAGAATGTCCAGGAGTATGAGGAAGAATTCAATCACTTAAGGCAATATGTGGGAAGGGAACTTGAAGACGAGCAAGCTTAAGTTCACCGATTATATCATGGACTAAAGGTCGAGATCTGTGTACATTGCTCAATACGACCTTTAGTTCAGTCTCTGAATTGGTGGAAAGGGTGGCTATGATAGAGGCAGACCTTGAAGAGGAATTCTCCTTGTACCGTTCATGGACTCAACTACTCAAGCAGGCTAACAAGGATGGTGACCGTAAGTGGAAATTTGAAGCTGGGGATGATCGCAAAACTGTTGCGAGAAATATAGAGTGCAAGACGTGTGGACATAGGCATGGTGGGGAATGTTGGAAGGCAACTGGTGCATGCCTTCGATGCAGAAGTAAAGATCATGTGATCCAGAACTGTCCACGAATGGAACAAGGCCAAAGTGAAATGAGTGGGGGGTAAATCCCAAGACTTGTTACCATTGCGGTAAGGCTGGACATTTCCAAAGAGAATATCCTAAGCTATCAGCCAAAAGGCAAGTGGGTCAGGAAGGTGGCCACGGTAAAAATGACTCGCAGTCTCAAGCCAACAGGCTTACAGACTGGAGCACCGCGAGTCTATGAACTAACAAGGGAGAGAGGCAAGGCTGAGGACTTCAATGCAATCACTGGTAAGTTCACGAGCTTTTCCTCAATTAGCGTAAGATTTATGCATAAGAATTGGGAAGGGACTTAGCATTTTGGGGAATAAATGTGTAGGGACCTTAGTGATAGGTGGTACGCCTTGTTTGATTCTGGGGGCAACATACAGTTTTGTGAGCCCGACCATGACTGGTAAAGAAATTTTTTGAAAGGAAACATTGGGAAACCAAGTTAAGGTGAGAGCCGCTGGTGGTCAGACCATGCTCTCACAAGGGATAGTCCGTGAAATTCCTGTTAAGATCGGAAACGTGGAAATGCTGGTAGACCTAGTTATTGTTTAACTCAAAAATCACGAGGTGATCTTGGGAATGGACTGGCTAGCCAAGTATAAGGAAAACATAGATTTTCATCGGGGGCGGGTGCGGTTCGGGATCGAGAAAGGGAGTTTCGAATTCCAAGGAATCCGGCCTACCTTGGGGAGTATAGTTGTTTCAGCAATCCAGGCTGAGAAGATGCTAGAAAATGGATGCGAGGCATACCTAGCCACTATCACCGTGAGTGAAGTTGGGCCCGATTCGGAGATTAAGGATATACCGGTTGTGAATGAATTTGAAGATGTGTTCTGAACCTTAACTGGGCTACCACCAGATAGGTCGAATTCATTCACGATAGAGCTAGAACCAGGAATGAATCCAATCTCCAAGGAACCTTATAGAATGGCACCGACTGAGATGACCGAGTTAAAGAAGCAACTAGAAGAGTTGTTTAATAAGGGATACATCATGCCGAGTGGTTCATGCTCCAGTATTGTTTGTAAAAAAGAAAGATGAAAGCCTTAGACTTTGCATCGACTATCGCAGGTTGAATAGAGTGACTACAAAGAATAAGTACTCATTATCTCGGATAGATGAGCTATTGGATCAATTGAAAGGGGCAACATGGTTCTCCAAAATTGACTTGGCGTCTGGATATCATCAGATTCCAATTGATCCAACGGATATAAGGAAAACGGCTTTTCTAACAAGGTACAACCACTATGAATTTGTGGTTATGCCATTCGGATTAACCGATGCCCCGGAAACATTCATGAAAATAATGAATGGGGTGTTCCAGGACTGTTTAGACGAGTTTTTCATAATTTTTGTTGATGACATCCTTATCTACTCAAAGGATTGGGAGAAACACCAAGAACACTTGAGAGTGGTGCTGAAATGGCTAAGAGAACACCAACTCTTTGCGAAGCTAAGTAAATGTAGTTTTTGGCAAAGGAGCATTGGGTTCCTTGAGCATATTGTCTCAGATCAAGGAGTGAAGGTTGATCCATAGAAAATAAGAGCCATTAAGGAATGGCCGAGACCGAAGAATGCAACTGAGATAAAGAGTTTTCTCGTGATAGCAGGATACTACAGTAAATTTGTGAAAGGGTTTGCAAGTTTGGCCTAGCCATTAACACAACTAACGGGAAAAAACGTGGAATTTAAATGGACAGAGAAATGCGAAGGGAAGCTTCAAGACAAAGCTCACTCGTGCACCGGTTTTGGCATTGCCCGAACTAGAAGTGCCTTATGTGATTTACACCGATTCATCCATAACTGGATTGGGATACATTATGATGCAAGGAGAAAAAGTAATTGCCTATGCATCAAGGTAATTACGGAAACATGAAGGAAATTACCCATCTCATGATTTAGAGATGGGGCCGTGGTATTTTCACTCAAGATTTGGCGGTCCTAATTATATGGAGCCAAAATACAAATATACACTGACCATAAAAAGCTTGAAGTACATCTTCACCCAATTTGAGTTAAATCTAAGACAAAGACGATGGATAGAACTCGTGGCTTACTATGATGTGGATATCGCCTACCATTCGGGAATGACGAACCAAGTAGCTGATGCATTAATCCGAAGATGGGCTGATGTTGATGCGGAAAAAAAGCAGCATAATTGGATTGTATAATCAAGATCCTAGGGCTGAATGTCTTGTCGAATGATCAAGCATCCTTGGGTCTAGCTGAGGTGGATCAAGCAGATCTGCTTACAAGGATAAGAGTGGCACATGCTTATGATGAGAACTTACAGAAGGTGGCCATAAATGAAAAAACAGAGTACCACTTCGAGAAATGGGACAATAATGGTCCATGGGCGAGTTTTGATGCCTGACTCTAAGCAACTGAAAGAAAAAAATGCTAAGAGAAGCGCATCAGTCAAGATTCTCGATTCACCCAGGATTGAACAAAATGTATTGTGATCTAAAACAATACTATCATTGGACGGGAATGAAGAAGGATGTGGCTAACTGGGTTGCTAAGTGTCCAACATCCCAACTAGTTAAGGCAGAAAACCAAGTTCCAAGTGGACTGTTGCAAAATCTCCCTATTCCAGAATGGAAATGGACAATGTGGCAATGGACTTTGTGATTGGGATGTCCGTGACCAGAAAAAAGAAGGATGCGATTTGGGTTATCGTGGATAGACTCACTAAGTTTTTCCACTTCATTCCCATAAAGAAAACGGATGGAGTTCACATTGCGGGAAGGTACATAGAGGAGATTGTTCAGCTGCATGGTGTGCCGACAAACATAGTCTTGGATAGGGATTCTTGGTTCACATCACACTTCTGGAAGGTTTCCAAAAATCCTTAGGAACCAGGGTGAATATGAGCACGGCTTACCATCCGCAAATAGATGGCCAGTCTGAATAAACCATTCAGACATTAGAATTTATGTTGCGAGCATGTGTGCTAGAATGGGGCGGATCATGGGAAAAACATCTTCCCTTGATTGAATTTTCATACAATAATAGCTTCCAAGCTATTATTAGGATATCGCCATATGAAGTATTATATGGGCGGCCATGCAGAACACCCTTGTGTTGGATACAAGTTGGTGAAAGAAGCGTGATTGGCCTGGAGATTGTCGAGGAAACAACCGAGAAGATTAAGTTTATGCGGCTAAAGGGAGAGCTAGGACATCAAAGCATGGGAAATTGAACCCAAGGTACATGGGTCCTTACAAAGTTATCGAAAGAGTTGGAGCAATCGCATACAAATTGGACTTGCCACCAGAAATGGAAGCATTTTCTTATTGTTTTCCATGTGTCCCAATTCCGAAAGTGCTTGTGGGATCAGAACGCGGTAATTGCCGAGCCACCAACAAACTTAAGGAAAAACTTGACCATTGAAGTAATTCCAGTTCGGATCATTGATCAAATGGATAAAGCAACAAGGAGGAAAAAGATAAAGATGGTTTAAGTGCTTTGGGAATGCGAGGGGAAGGAAGAAGCCACTTGAGAAAAAAAAAATCAAAATGCGAGCCGAGTTTCCAAGTATGTTTGCGGATGCAAAAGAACCTTAGGAACTCAAATCAGATCTGAGGGCGAATCCATTTCAAGGGGGCGGGGGAAACTTGACACGTCCTCGAACTTCACTAGTTCACGGAATGGTCCATAGCCATGGAAAGATCCGCAAGTTTGGCTATAGAAATGGGGGGAAGCACTTAGTTCCTTTATGAAAATGCGGATAAGGGGTGAACTATGAAATAAAGGGAACCAGATGGAAGACTTAGCCATTGGATGCAAAACATCCCAATGGCTAAGTAAAAGGTGGAAGGGCTAAGGCAAAAGTTTGATTGGACAGCTCAAAGGCTCGGATCCAGCTGGAGAAAGTTGAAGAATCGAGCTAAGGTAGTTGAATTTCAGCTCAAGTTAGCTCAGGTTAGCTCATGACAGTGTTGGCCAGATATGTGAACTGGACACTAGTTGGGCAGCTGGGCCGAGCTGGACGGCTGGACGGTTAAGGGAACTCGCGCCTGTTCGGCTTAAAGGCGCCTGTTCGGAAAAAGGTGCCTATTCGTAAAGGAACACTTGACTTGCCGGTTCTTGAGCAGTTGTGGGCCAAACCCTATAAATAGAGCGCCCAAGGCTCATTTTTGCGCACCAAAACATACACCAAAAATTACTTTGAACACCAGAGAAAAATCCTTAGGCGTTAAGAGAGAAAGTGAGTTGTGGGCTTGGAAGCGTGAAGCGTTCCGGCCGAAGTAAGGAAATACTTGGAAGATCAGTCAAGTAAACCAGTCTCGACAAGCAAAGGTGCGTGAATAGCTTATGCTAAGTTTGTGTTGGGGAAATGCCACAGAAATGGTAGGATCCGAACCGGACTTATGCCTTGTCTCTCTCTCTCTTTCTCTATATGATCCTTAAATCCCACGCCGTGACCTGAATGGCCTAAACCACGGTGATTCATTGGTTATTGTCCAGTTTGGTGCCACATTAAGGGAATCCACAGAACCAAATGATGCGAAATTCTAGCCTAAGTCTAAAAAACAGTCGGTAAGCGTGTTGGGGAGATTGGAATATCTGATCCAAACCTTGACAGTTGTGAGAAGACCTCGGGTCGAATTCTGGTCATAAAACCAAACTTTAACTTAAGAGTATAGGGGGAATTAAATGGGTTAAAAATGTGCATGTAGACTGTTCTGGAAACATAATTTACGCACTAAGTAGTCTGTTAGATTACTTATCCTGTTAACGTAGTCATTGGTTGAACCATGTTAATTAAGCCTTTGACAAATTGTCTGTAGTACCCAGCTAAACCCAAGAAACTTCTTATTTCTTAGGCGTTCCGTGGTCTTGGCTAGTCCTTGATGGCCTTGATCTTTTTTGGATCCACTGATACTCCCTTTTCCGACACTACATGGCCTAGGAATCCAATTTCGCTTTGCGAGAATCTGCATTTGCTCAACTTAGCATGCAACCGATGCTGCCTTAACCGATTTATCATCACCCTTATGTGATTTTCATGCTCATTTCGGGTCTTTGAATTCATCTAAGCAATCCCTAAAGATGCCATTCCTGAGCTTCAAGAAGGTAGGCGGTGCGTTAGTCAGCCTAAACGGCATGACCAAGAAATCAAAGTGACCATACCTTGTCCTAAAGGCGGTATTCCTTATGTACTCTTCCTTTATATGAATTTGATGGTATCTCGATGCAAGGACTATTTTTGAGAACCATGTTGCACCTCTTAACTGATCCAACAACTCGTCAATTTGCGGTAGTGGGTACTTTTTCTTGATAGCCACATTGTTCAGTCCACGATAATCGATGCACAGTCTGAAACTGTCGTATTTCTTCTTTACAAATAAAACTGGTGCGCCCTAAGGTGAGCTGCTTGGCTGTACAAACCCTTTTCCCATCAGTTCGCTTAACTGCTTCTTAAGCCATTTTTGTCGGTGTCATAGGGTAAGTCGCTTTGGACAATGGCGTTGTCCCTGGTTCCAGTTCAATTGTGAAGGGATCATCTCTATGAGGTGGTAGACCAGTCAGTGCTAGAAACACATCTTCGAACTCCTGGACTATTGGGATGTCCCTAACTCCGCATCCGATCTAAATTCCATAGTATGGATAGTTGCTAAGTACTCCTCACAACCTTTGTTGATCAGCTTCTCTGCTTGGATCATTGAGATCGCAAGACTTCCACTTGTTGGACATATTCCTTAATACTCCAACATTCAATAATAAATCAAACTTCACCATGCCTCGATAACGGTCTAGATGCGCCTTGTGCTTCTCCAGCTAGTCCATCTCGAGGATTACATCATATGACTTTACCGGGAAAATGATCAGATTAGCTGGAAGTATCAAGCAGTCTACCACCACTGGTACGTTTAGTATCTTCCCTGATGTTTCCATGATTTGGCATCTCGCAGTCTTAATCAAACCACCCTCAAATTCAGGTTCCTTCTGAAACCCACCTAGACCAACCAGATCCAGACTCACAAAATAGTGAGTAACTCTCAAATCAAACAATACATGGGTTTCCATACGGTCCATGTTTCTAGTCCCTACACATTCACCCAAAATGCTAAGGTTCCCTTCAATTTATTTTTCAAACACATTTTTAACTTAGAGATTTAAAAATATGAGTGAGGAACTCACCAATGAACATCTTAGCAGTTGTGCTTGGATCCGCCTCTTCCTCAACCATCGAGTACACCCTAGGCATTATGGCTTGCCTCTTCGGTGGTGGTGGTAGACCCTTATTTTCCAGTTTCCCAGTTTACGACACCAACTTTGGACAATAATGTGTGATGCCCGCTTCTCCGCAATGATAACATACCTTTGAAGTATTCTCATTTCCTTGATCAGCTGGTTTAGGATCCTTTTATGGGCAGTCACAAACTTGATGGTTCATATATTCCTGCAGCGATGACACGCCCTAGATCCAACCCAACATTCTCCACTATGACCCTTTCCACATTTAGGGCAAGGTTTTTTCCGTTAAACTTTCCTGATCCACTAGTGTTTTCGAACTTCCTCTTTTTATTTCCAGAATTTTTCACAACATGACCGTGCATCACGGTCACTTCTTTACCCATCATATTTGCTTCCTCATTCATCTCATCTTCGAGCATTGCAACCTTTTCAACCAACTGCCTGACAGAAGAGAAGTTTTGTACCATGCAATGGTTCTTGATTTAGATCCTAAGTCCTCTCATAAACCGACGAACTTGGACCTTCTAATCTTCTAACTCACGACCCGCATACTTTCTGGGACGGTTAAACTCTGTCTCATACTCACACACACTCTTTGTGCCTTGGTGCAACTCTAGGAATGCACATTTCAA
The DNA here is from genome assembly GCA_900406425.1 of Iberis pinnata. Lineage (NCBI taxonomy): Eukaryota > Viridiplantae > Streptophyta > Magnoliopsida > Brassicales > Brassicaceae > Iberis > Iberis pinnata. The sequence goes on from OVBE01000458.1 coordinate 28,264, forward strand.
GCGACGCTTCTTGAAGGAAGTACCTCTCCCTGAACTTCTCCACAAACTTATCTCAGGTGTTGATGTGTCTTCTAGCTGAAGCATCCAACCACCAAACATGTGCATCTCCCTCTAAGTAGTGAATTGCTATATCCCTTTTGAGCCCATATGGAAAAGGAATGGATTCAAAGTTCCTCTCCATTCTGGACACCCACATGTGTTGCTTCTATTGGATATGTTCCTTCAGAGAAGAACTAGGTGCCCAAATTTTGCATGTGATCCATCACATTTAGATACGAAGGACCGTTCCCAACTGGAACATCCTCCTCAACAAACACGAAATGGTTCTCACCACTAGTAGGAGGATGTTCACCAACTAGAGGCCGTTAACCAACTGGAGCATTCCCAACTCCCGGTAATCTCTCTAGCACTTGTGCTAGCATCATCAATATGATCTCAAGACCCATTGGATCTCTACCATCACCAATATTTCCAGCACCTGGGGCATTCACATTACCCCCATGATTCATATTTCCCTCAGTGTTTCCCAGATTTTCTGGTCGATTCTCGGAGTTCTCATCTCCGACAGTAGCTTGCCTCTTACCACAGTTTCTTTTTGCCATCTACTAAGATATTTTATTTGTAAGTTAGCCATACCACAAACTTTTCCATAAACACAAATGGAAGTGAGAAGTCTTATCGCGGTCAAGCCAACATGAATGATGGATTTAAACAAATAACCCATAAATCCTAGAAACGTCATTGCTCTGATACCAACTTGCAACACCCCAACCTTATAATCCTATCCAAATGACTCACTATTTGGAAATCGAAACTGTGATATGCTCTAGAGGTTCATTTTATACTTAGCCATTTTTCAAGCGATTTCAATTTCTTTCTAAGTTCTTTTCATACTTAGCCAAATTCGTGCATATTTTGATTCTTTTGAGTGTTCTTAAACTTAAAAACATGCATTCATAGCTAGATTAAAAAGTTTCCAATACAATGCTAGTTTGCTAATAAGCTATTACATTGAACTGAAACTTTCCTAAGCTATTCTACCCAACAGTTATATACATCCATCCACCATCCTTCCATTTCCTTTGCTTTGATTCCGCGAGCCATCTCACTCCTTAGCATCACATGCGACCACAAAGGAGGCAGAAACAATGCTACTGTTTAGTGGGTATGTTTTAATCCGCAACACTTAGCCACATTGTACATATAAGTTCCCTTAGAACTTTCTGTACAGTTTATCTCAGTTTTAGCTAAATAGTTTTGATTAGATTGCCTTAATCATCCGGATTCACCCAGGTCGATCACCAACCTAGCCTAGTACAATCAAACGCTTTATCAGTTCGGCTCTTAAAGCCCGGTTATCGGCATTAAGCCATTTAAGTACACTTTTTGGCATCACACAACCATTTCAGTTAATTTTCACAGCATCATTGCCTTAATACTTCATGATCCGGTCATTATAACCATCTGGATTATGCATACTTAGCCACAAAGGCTATAAAATAGTAAATCGACACTCATGACCTTAGAAAAATATGCGCAAAATCTAACATTTTAGTGATTGCACTCACCTTAGAATTTCACACGATCTTAACTGATTTCTCCGGTTATACGGTCTGATGCGGATTCTCACGACTCACGAACTGACTGATTCACCTTCTCGATCGACTCACGATTTGATCCTTCAACAATTGAACTTTCTCTTTCAATGCAGAAATTTATCTCTCTAGGAATGTTCTCTCGCGCAAAGGGGATAATGATGCAATCGTTCGGTATTTAAAAGCATTTTGACGATTTTCAACTCGAGCCAACCGCTCCATAACCGTCCAGTCAGATAATGCCAACTCAGCATGCACAGTTTCTCCACTATTCAACCGCTCAAGTTCATCATTTTGAGTAACCGTCCATGATCTCACACATTACTCAAGTCAATAACTACTCGCGTGCACGTATTTGTGCACGGATGGTCCAAAAAAAGTAAATTCCTTGTCGGAACCCGACAATCATAACCATTTTGTTTGAATTCGAAAATCATGCCTGAATCCGACTGGTTCTCACCAACTTTCCCACCAACTTCACCAACCATGCTACCAACTTCATCAACCATCCGACACAATCTTACTTTAATCTGAATTTCTCAGAATCAATTCAACTTTCCAGATTAACTTGATTTTTGATAGGATATCCATCCTGATCACTTAGCTTAGCTCAATCCATGACTGAACTAGCCCAAACACATTCGAATTCCCACTTGATCAAGATCTAAGCCGTGATATGATCCTTCACGTTTCTTTGATCGATCTTCCAATTTGGTCCAAATATGCTTATCAAGCATCCCAACCATGTTTCCCAAGCATGGTCTAAAGGGGTTTCATCATCCTTCGGTCCATCCAGTTCCTCAACTACACCTACCCCCTATATAGCCGTTGTGACATTTTTTTAAACTTCCACCAGTATACATTCCCTATGTTTGAAGAGTCACAACCTATTTAATTATTAATTATAAAATTAATAATAAATAGGCTTGGCTGTAACTTCACTCAAACCATGCATCTTTTCCCAAACTTACTTAGGAAAAATTCACCACTTAGGAATTTTCTGATTTTTCCCCCATATCTACGTTTTAACCTCTTGGTTTTGATCTTTATCGTTTGGCTCGGTCAACCCGGCCATACATTCCACACAAAGTGGTTTACGGGCGCTACAATACCCCTTATTAGACTTCCTCGACGCTTTACTAGTTCTGACATGATTTATTAGCTACACCACCACAATTTTCAGCCCCTCTTAGACATTGTGATGCTTTTTACAATTATTCCGACTGTTGGCGAAGCCAAGGTTTACTCAAACCATACCAACATCTTATTTCCTATATCTAGAGTAATTATCAAAACTGCTATATTAATTATTTAAGATTCTTTACATTAGATCATCACGATTAGGACTTCACAAAATCTTACACCAGTAACTACATAATCACATTATAAACTTCTCACACATGGTATATCGTGTTCGAATTTTATAAATCCATAAAAAAATATAATCCATATCAGTTTCAGATGAATATGAACCTAAGCGGAAGCATACCGATGAATCCATGATTTGGTTTTCTGAATTAGAGAATGGATCTTCCAAAGTAAACCCTATGTAATTTTTTTTCTCTGGTGTTGGGATGCAGAAAGTTTTTGATTTTCGGCTATGATTTTCTTGGAGACCGTAACCCTATATTTAACGAAAATTAATTTATAGTTTGGGGCCTCATCAAACTAGAAATTGCCAAAGATATCCACAATTAATTATTTGATAACACTTATGCCTCAAATCTTTACTTTATTACCAAAGTGACCACATAATATTTAACTTATTAAATAATGACCCTAACACTTTATTATATACATGTGTGACCAAAAAATAGATCTTACAATATCATACTAGGTCATATATGTATTCTGAAAAAGTGTTAGACCTTAGTGAGCTCAATATTGTCATTATTTCAAGGCACAAACAATCTCATCCATTAACCATATCAACTTGGGATCATAGCGGATTTTGTTATATCAGTCATAACTAAACCTTCCATGGTCACATAAATCAACATAGTTAATTAACATAGATCAATCATGAAAAGTGTGGCATGAAAAATCACATGAAAGGTGATTGGTACATGTCGATTTTCAACTGGTCCTACTTTAGTGAGATCTTTAACTTCATTGTACAAAGTGTTAACCGAAACTTTATTTTAAACTTTATTTCTGATTAGAAAATGTGAAAAGAAAACATAAGTAAATAACAAAAAACCTAAAACCTAAAACCAAATGAAATACTCCCACCAAACAAAATGATCCTCAAACACCAAAATGCCCATTCGAGCAGTATGCTCATGAATGACCCTTGGCACAATACCTTTGGCAAGAGGATAGACTACCATGGAGTTTGTCCCTAAGTGTTCTATGAAAATCTCTCCATTTTGTGCATTTTCCTTAACAACTTGGTATTTGATGTCTACATGTTTAGACTTTACCGAACTTCTATTATTACCGGAGTACAGAACAACTGACCTATTGTTATAGAATAACTTTACTGGTCTTTCAATTCCTTCTAGAATTCGTTGCCCCGTGACAAATTTCTCAGCCAAATTCCTTGATTTGATGACTCGTAGATTGCTACCAGTTTTGAAACCATGGTAGAGGAAGCTACAAGTGTTTATTTCGCACTACGCCATGAAAAAACTCCATCAGCTAACAACAAAACATAACCTAATGTAGACTTCCTACTATCTTGGCATCCCGCAAAATCATAGTCAGAATAACCAATGATCTCCAAATTTTTTGATATACGTGAGCATATAATCTTTTGTTCTCTACAAGTACCTCATGACCCTTTTGGTTTTTTTCCAATGGTCCATACCTAGATTGCTTAAGTATCTGCCAAACTTCAATAATGTACGCAATATCCAAACGCGTACAAACTTGAGCATACATTAGACTTCCTATTGCCGATGCATAAGGGATCTTATGCATTTCTTGAATTTCCAAATTTCCATTAGGGCACTGATCGTGAAAAAAAATTTCTCCCTTCGCAACTGAAGTATCCCCTAGTTTGCAATCTTGCATGCCAAATCTTTTAAGCATTTTATCGATATAACTCTTTTGTGACAATCCAAGAATTCCTCGAGAACGATCTCGATGAATCTCAATTCCTCAAAAGATGTCTTACCAAGATCTTTCATTACAAAATTTTCCTTAAGAAATCTCTTGGTTTCAACCAGCATGCTCATATCATTAGAGGCCAATAGTATGTCGTCGACATATAAAACTAGGAAAATACACTTGCTCCCACATAACTTTTGATGCATACAATCTTTAACCAAATTCACTTCAAAACCAAGGGAGATGTTAATCTTATGAAATTTATGGTACCATTGACGAAACACTTGTTTTAGCCCATATATGGATTTTGTCAATTTGAAAACCTTTTTTTTTTTTGCATCACCTAAGACAAATTTTTCTGGTTGCTTTATATAAATTGTTTCACCAATGTCGCTATTAAGATTGTTGTTTTGACATCCATCTGAAGAAGCTCCAAATCGTAATGTGCAACAAGGGCCATAATTATCCTAAAAGAGTCCTTTCAAGAAAAGGTCTCTTTATAGTCAATACCTTCCTTGAGTATAGCCTTTTGCCACTCGAAGAGCCTTATACCTTTCCACATTACCATTTGAATCCCTCTTAGTTTGAAATATCCATTTGAAACCAATGAGTTTCTTTTCTTCTGGTAACTGGACAATGTCCCAAACTTAATTGTCTAGCATTGACTGATACTCTTCTTTCATTGCTTCAATCCACTTTTCTGAAATGGAACAATTCATAGCCTGACGGAAGTTGATAGGATCATCTTCTACAAGAGTTTGATTTTTCTCATGTTCCGTTAAAAATACTATATAGTTATCTAAAATAACATTTCTTCTTACCCTAGTGGATCGTCGCAAAGTAACTTGATCTTCTTGCACCACTTCTTGAGGATTTTGAATTTGACCTTCATGTTGGATATCATCAACATTTTGATCAAATTTAGGTTCTAAACCTTCATGTTGGATATTATCAACATCTTGAGTTGAGGAAGAAATTCATTATCAACTTGAGGTTGAGGTTCTAAATTTTCTCTATCAAAAGCAACTATATCAATCGATATTGGCACTGGAATCGATTATTCCTCAAATATGATATCTCTAACTTCTCCCCCCCCCCCCCCAAATTCATCATCCTCAAAGAACGTAGTAGTTTCTTTCTCGAAAATATTTCTTTGTGTGGGATCATAAAATTTATAGCTCTGGGATTGTTCCGAATAACCAAGAAAGTAACTACTCATAGTTATGGAGTCCAATTTCCTTTTATATGGCTTGTAAGGCATAACCTCAACTAGATAACTCCATATGTCAAAATGCTTTAGACTAGATTTTCTGTAAGTCCAAAGTTCATAAGGATTTTTTGTAGTTGCTTTAGTTGGCACCCTATTAAGAATATAAGCTACAGTCTTTAATTCCTCTCTCCATAGTGATTCGGGTAAGGTAGAATGACAAATAATACTTCATACCATATCCTTAAGAGTACGATTTCTTTTTTCAGAAACACCATTCATGATGGGAGACCCATGCATTGTGTATTGTAGAACAATATTGCACTCCTCTAAGTATCTGAAAAATGGTCTTAGACGTTGTTCACCTTATCCATCAAACCGACCACAGTATTCACCACCACCACCACGATCAGATCTGACAGACTTTATCTTTCGGCCAAGTTGGTTCTCAACCTCGGCCTTAAACTTCTTGAACACGTCCAAAGACTCTGATTTTTCATGAATGAGAAATAAGTATGCATATAGAAAATAATCTTCTATGAATGATATAAAGTATTGTTGACCGTTCCAAGATGGACTAGGAAACGACCCACAAATATTTGTATGTATCAACTCAAGGACATCTGTAGCTCTATATGCACCTAATTTCTTATGATTGATATGTTTACCTTTAATGCAATCTACACAGACATCAAAATTATTAAAGTCGATATAATTCAATATACCATATAACACAAGTTGTTCAACTCTATTTCTAGATATGTGACCTAGGCGCTTATGCCACAGAGTTCTTGTATTTGCATTTTCAAATTTACATTTAGTACCCCTTGTAACATTTAAACTTTCATCTTTAGAGTTAATAGTGTCAAGAAAGTAAAGGTCATGATTATCCAAAATTTTACCGATTCCAATAAAGATTAAATATAAAAACAAAGCAACAACTCCATGCTTAGTTAGACAAGAATAACCAAGTCTATCTAAGAAAGGACTGGAAACCAAATTTTGTCTAAAAGACGGTACAACTTTAGTTTCTTTCAAATCCAAAAAATGATCAAAACAAAAAACAATATGAAATGCGTAATTGCCTCCACATCCACCAAAATCCCATTAGCAACATGAATGCATCTTTCAGCATCAATTGTTTTTCGGTAGCTCATGCAGCCCTACAATGAAACACTAATGTTAGTAGTAGCATCGGAGTCTAACCACCAAGTGTTTCTGGGTACATCAACTAAATTGACCTTAGAACAGACCACCACTAACAACACACCCTTATTTCCACACCAAGCGTGGTACTTTTGGCAGTCCTTCTTTAGGTGTCCAACTTTTTTGCAAAAGAAACAGGTATCTTCACCCTTAGTCTGCTTCTTTTGGCTTGGACCTTTAGCAGCATCATTCTTAACGACCTCATGTTTCTTTTGTTTTCCCTGACCCTTAGAAGTGTATACCATATGAGCACTTTCAATCTTTTCTTGTTTCATCCTATCTTCCTCATGCACACAATATGCAATGAGCTCATTAAGAGACCACTGCTGCTTTTGTGTGTTGTATCTAGATTTCAATTGATTGAACTGAGGAGGAAGATAGATCAAGACAAAGAATATAAGCACTTCATTCGGAAGCTCAGTCGCCTTGAGTACAGAAAAAATATTGGAGATTTCCTAAATGTACTCCATTGTGTTTCATTTACCATGGTACCTCATCGTACAAATGCGTTGCAAAAGCATGCTTATTTCCGCCTTATCGCTTATGCGAAGCTCATATCCATTTCGGCAAGGAACTGTTTGAGATCTTTGATCTCCTCACCACCTCTAAAGGATTTCTTAATGGTGTCCTTAATAATCATTAAACCAATACGATTAAAACGTTTCCACTTCTCATAAACAGACTTATACACAATAGTACTAGCATCCGTAGGAGAGACAAGTTATTCCATCCTTAGCGCAAGGTCAAGATCCATACACCCAAGAATAATCATAACATTACTTTTCCACTCATTATAGTTTGAGCCCATAAGTTTTGGTATTGATCACAAACTCGCATATAAAGCAGCAATATTTGCTGAAAAAGAGAACACAATTTTAATTAATGCTCACTAACTGAAGAAATAAATAATAAATAGCAAACAATTGTACAACCAATCCAAGAAATCAAATGTAACATTAATATTAATTCTTTGGACAACAATATTAACTACTAATGATACTCTTGTTGTAATGATCAAACACTAACAATAATTCATTATATATGATAAACCTTCCTTTGGACCGATTTATGATTCATATGTTTCTATCAAGATAATTATCACGTGTTTACCATCACCGAGATATATGTAGTTTGGCCAAATATAAATCTTTCTTTGGGCCGATTTAATATTCACATAAATATACATATATAAAACATTTATTATTTTCCATGAAAATTATCCTCAAAAATGTCACTTTGGCGACATCTTAACTCAAATTAAATCACTTCAAATATTAAACATGTACAATCAAATTTAATTATTGATTTAATTTTATTTGTAAAATGTTTAAATTTAATTATATTCTTGCACATATAACAAAGAGTTTGTGGGTGTCATATGTAAGAACATGCCTTTAGCCAAATGGTTGACAAATAAAAGGGGAAAATTGCATCCACTAGAACCCGGTTTTGAAACCGGTCAAATGCAGCTTATTCTGGCGTTGATCACATGTGGGCTTCACACGCTCGGGCAGGTCTCACTCACTAGTTTTCCTTTAAAAAAAAACAAATTTAGTTGTTCACCGTAGTGGGCCTTCAAAACTGGCCCATTTAAAAAAATAAACTTATATGAAATTGAGCGTTTCATATCCTCTTCAATCCGAGGAAGATTTCGAAAAACCCTAAAAAATGCAGCAACCGCCCAGACTTGAAACAAGTTTGAAATTTTTTTTTCTTTTTTTTATCATGTTGCATATTTTGAAATATTTACATAAGATTTTGAAAATTATAACGAAATACATGAACTTTTGATCTAAGTTTCCAGAATCAGATTCAAATATTGGTCCAAATTAAATTTGAAAACAATTTATAAGCAATATTGAATCTAAACATGCATAACCATATATTCCATAATGCTTTTTCAAGCATAAACCTTGAAGAAAAATCAGATTCAACAATCTAAAAATTTTCATAGCTAAAAACATACCCTTCTTTACACGCCAAGTGTGGTACTTTTGGTAGTCTTTCTTTAGGTGTCCAACTTTTCTGCAAAAAAACATGCATCTTCACCCTTAGTCTGCTTCTTTTGGCTTGGACCTTTAGCATCATCATTCTTAACGACCTCATGTTTCTTTTTTTTTGCTCTGAACCTTAGAGGTGTAAACCATATGAGCACTTTCAATCTTTTCTTGTTTCATCCTATCTTCCTCATGCACACAATATGCAATGAACTCATTAAGCGACTATTACTTCTTTTGTGTGTTGTAACTAGATTTCAAATGATTGAACTGATGAGGAAGATAGTTCAATACAAAGAATATAAGCATTTCATTCGGAAGCTCAGTCTTTAGTGCCTTGAGTTTAGAAAAAATATTGGACATTTCCAAAATGTACTTCCTTATGTTTCATTTGCCATGGTACCTCATCGTACTAAATCGATGCAAAAGCACGCTTATTTCCGCCTTATCTCTTCTTGCGAAGTGCATATCCATTTCGGCAAGGAATTATTTGAGATCTTTTATCTCCTCACCACCTATAAATATTTCTATAATGGTGTCCTTAATGATCATTAAACCAATACGATTAGAACGTTCCCATTTCTCACAAACGGACTTATACATAGTGGTATTGGCATCCGTAGGAGAGACATGTTGTTCCATCCTTAGCGCAATGTCAAGATCCATACACTCAAGAATAACCATAACTTTACTTTTCCACTCATTATAGTTGGAGACATGTCTGATCGAAGATCCAAAAACATTGGATTCAAGAAAACGAGACGATTATAATGGTGGTGGAAGTGAGATGATCAAAGATAATATGCGGCAACTATAGGGAAAATATCTTTGCGAAAAAGAGAAAGAAAAGGACAAAATGATGCACAGGTTTGACTGCGGATCTCGGGTGCGTCTAACGGTTCATGGGGGGTCTTTGTTAGGACTGTTGGTTTTGTATCGGTGAGAGAAATCAAATGGTGGCAAAGGTGAGAAAAAAACTAGCTCTGACAAGATAGATAGAGGGGGAAAACCCAAGAGATGAAGATAGAAAAATAGAAGACTGAACTTGTTCTTGGGCGTTCTTGGGTCAAACCTCCTACGTCTACCTCTGTAAATCAGCAAAGCATAGACAAGCCAACATAAAATAATTAAACATAAAATCATAATTAAATAAAAACAAACATCCGAAACCAAAAGCTAAAACAAGGGAGCCAGGAAAATATTAAACAAATAAGTCATAAAATAATTAAACATAAAAAATAAATAAAACAAAGGACGAAAATTACCCAAACATTCAAAGTTGATCCCCTCAAACTGGCGACCTGCTTCAAGTAGACCAAGAACTTTTAAAGACCTTTTCTGTGATTTTTTAATGCTGAATAAGGTTACCTCTATTAAAAAAACCATAGACAAATAATCCGTCTACAACAAACAAGGAGCCAAACAAATCTCCCCATACGATCATAAAGTGGTGGAGACGACCTCGAACAAAGAGATAACTTGGAATCTCCAAAGAAATCTCTCATTATAGAAGAGGCACGACCAAAACCATGATGTAGTAGCAAAGAACCAATTACCTCGAAAAGGCAAACTGAACTCCGAACACAATAGCTAAAAATGGAGCCCAACGAGGTAAGGACTAATGAAACCCACCAAACCAACCAGAACTAAGATAATTCACCATGAGAGCAACCTTTAAATTCTAATATTTTAAACAATTGAATGTCTAAAAATCATAAAATATCAAAAACAGTAATCATAAAAATTGGTTACTCTAACTTTAACCCCATATTATCAAAACTCTAACTTTCATCAAACTATTAACTTCTTTGAAACTCTTTAAAAAAAATTGGTTCGAAAAGTTTGGAATCATAAAAATGTCAAATTTTTTTGGATTGAGTAGTTTGAAAATGTTGGATTTGGGATGTTTTCTAATCCGCAAATAGATTTTTTTTAACAGGTAAATCCAAATCCTACTAAAAAAATTCAAAAAATGTCTAACCGCCGTAAGTCGATTTTTTTTTTTTTTTGCGATCGATAATCGTCTCTTCTTTCGTTCTTCTTGAACGTCCTAATCTGAAGTTTGAATTTCAAATTTTCAGTTATGAATTTCAGTTTCCATCTTCTCTATGGGTGGTTACTTTCCTGTTTTTTCGTTGGATCGATATATATAATTTCTTCCAATTCTTTTCTCTTTTCAATGAAAAATCCCTTTTTCCTTTGGCCATAATTACAATGTCTGAACCGCTTCGTTCACAAATGCAGAATATCAATTTGGGTATTGAAGATATACCGATCTTTGTTGCTTCTGAAGTCTGTCAAGAAGCAGCATTAGAGAATCAATACTCCCTTGTGGTTTGTCCCGTGAACCCTCGTAAGCAACCCCTTCGGGCACTCATAAACCAACTGCCTCGGCTTTTGGGTGTTAAAGGCTCCTGTCATGGCTGGATTATGGATTCTTCTAAAGTCCAGTTCCTGTTTCATTCAACACAAGCAATGAATTTGGTTCTCAGACGATCTCCTTGGTCTTTCACGAATTGGAAGTTGGCAATTTATCATTGGGCTCATAATCTACCCCCGGACACAGAAAACTCATTCCTTTTTGGGTGCAAATTCGTGGGATCCCAACTCAGTATCTAACAAGGTATATGATTCGCCTTGTGGGAGACATCTTAGCACCGGTTGTTGATGTGGATTTTGATGACTCATCCACAAGAATTGATTTCGTACGGGTTAAGGTATTGTGGAATGTGGATAATCCATTGCAGTTCCAGTGCTAGAATCGATTTGGCAGTGATGATTATGTCACTTTGTCTTTCAAATATGAAAGACTAAAGAACTTTTGTACCCTCTGTGGTTGAAGATGTTGATTGGATGATGATGAAGATGTTGATTCTCATCCACCTCCTGGCTCTCCTTCTGGTCAAGAACCAATGGCACTTTCATTACCACCACCGGATAATACTTTATCTCCAATTCACAAATAATAGTGTCAAGTTTTCAAGATACTGATCTGTCTGTTGAGGGGCTTCGTTATCTTTCGGCAAAATACATTCCTTGATCCCTTATGAGACTCACACCCCCATTGCTGTGGATGATGCATCCGGAACTACAATGATATTGGATCCTTCCAAGCGCAAACACTCAGACATTGAAGCTTCCTCCTCTGATCCAGATTATTTCCCAGAGGATTCACCAAGTCCCAGCAAACGTCTGCACCTTGATGCAGCGACAGAGCCTGTTTCTTCAGGCAACCAAATCGACAGAGGCGCGGGGGACCCGATACCCCCACCGGAGCCATGAAGATTGCATCCTGGAACTGTCAAGGCCTTAATGGGGCTTTGACACAAGATCGATTAAAAAGGATATGCAGGAAGTTTTAGCCTGATATGTTCTTTTTAATTGAGACTTTATCTTCTTATAATTTCATTAGGGACTTAGCTATTTCTTTAGGTTTTCAAAACGTTGTTGTTGTACCTGTTTCTAACTCTTCTAGGGGTCTAGCTTTACTTTCAAAAACTTATGTTTCTATTTCTACTTTGTATTCCAGTGAACGTGTCATTGACATTAATGTATCTTCAGCTGATGTAGCCTTTAATTGCTCATGTGTGTATGGCCATCCAAATAGATCATATAGGAATGATTTATGGGAGAGATTAACCTGATCTCACCTCAATTGCGTTACACCATGGCTCTTACTTGGTGATTTTAATGAACTTCTCAATAATTCAGAGAAGATTAGAGGACCGGCAAGAGATTCTTCTATGTTCCGTGACTTTCAAACTTTTTACAGTGTTTGTAACTTGCGTGATTTATCACAACGTGGGAATAAGTTCTCTTAACTAGAGAAGAGAGGAATTCATACCATTCAAGAATGCTTAGATCGTGCAATGGCAAATACGCAATGGCATTCAAAATATCCTAATTCTTTCACCACTTTTCTTTCTCTTTATGAATCGGATCATAGGCCTTTGGTGGTTCATATTGGAGCTTGTTCGTTTAGGCCTAAATCGCGGTTCAAGTTTGATATGCGTTTAAGTATCAAACCGGATTTCAAAACCTGTCTTTTTGAAGCTTGGAACAGTCATGGTTCCTCTGCTCATTCTGCACTAAATTTTTCATTAATAAATTGTCGAAGGGCTTTGATACAATTTGGTGAAAATCATAGACTTAATGCAGCGCATCACATAACCATGTTGAAACGATCTATTGAAAGACAATTACATTCCAGAAATCCAGATTTTCATCAAATAAAAAGATTTCAACAAGAACTACAATATGCCTACCAAGAAGAGGAAATATATTGGCAGCAAGCTCTGTTAATATGCAACTCCGGGCTTCTTTCTCTGATGATGAAATAATATCAGCGGATTTCTCAATAGGCCCTGATAAGGCTCCCGGCCCAGACGGATTTACGGCCCGATTTTTTCAAGAAATTGGGACATTGTTGGTTCGGCAATAATTACTGAGGTCAAAGCGTTTTTTCATTCCTCTGAAATGCGATCACCCATCAATGATACTCTTTTATGTCTTATTCCAAAAAAGACAATGCCTACATCTTTCAATGATTATAGACCGATTGGTTTATGCAATGTGGTTTATAAAATAATATCTAAATGTCTGGTTAATCGACTAAAACCTATTCTTGATGGTATAATTTCGGAGGAACAAGCGGCTTTTATTCCTTCTCCGCATATTACAGATAATATCTTACTTGCAAATGATTTTTTTCATTATTTGAAGTCAAGAAAACAGGTTTCTAAATCATATATGGCGGTCAAAACGGATATTTCTAAGGCTTATGATTGTGTTGAATGGCGATTTCTTGAATCTACACTTCGTGCGTTTGGTTTCTCTGACATATGGATTGGATGGATATGGCCACAGTTACCACAATTCGATATTCGATTTTGATAAATGGTTCCCCCTCAACTTATTTTTCACCACAACGTGGATTACGACAAGGCGATCCTTTATCACCATACTTATTTATCTTATGTGCGGATATTTTGAGCTTTCTGATTAAAGAAGAAACAATCTGAGGTAATATTAAAGGGATTCATATTGGTAACAATGTTCCTCAAGTTACACATCTTCTCTTTGCGGATGATTCCCTATTCTATTGTCAAGCTAACAGTCGCAATTCACGTGCTCTTAAACATTGTTTCGATATATATAAACTGCATTCGGGACAGCAAGTTAGTCCAATTAAATCAACAATTACCTTCGGTTCCCGAGTTCCATCTCTATCTCAAGTACGGGCAAAATCAATTCTTGGTATTTCTTCACAAGGAGGGGGTGGTAAGTATCTTGGTTTACCCGAATCATTTGGTCGAAGGAAAGTTGATATGTTTAGTTTTATTCTGGAACGGGTTCAAAAACATATCTCAACTTGGATTTCCTCATTATTATCTCAAGCCGGGAAAGAAGTATTAATCAAATCAATTGCTTTATCCATGCCGTTATATTCGATGTCTTCTTTTAAAATTCCTGACAAGCTTACAAGTATTATATCAAAGTTCTAGTGGCAAAAATATAAAAGATAAATCTGGGCTATCTTGGTTCTCTTGGAATAAGTTGCAGCAACAGAAAAAGGAGGGAGAATTAGGATTTCGAAAATTGGATTTGTTTAATGATGCGCTCTTCGTTATCCAACAAGTCTGTTTGGTAAAATTTTTAAGGAAAGATACTTTCCAGACACTACTATCTTACAAGCTTCCTCAAAGTCCTCATAATCCTATGCCTGGTCTTCAATTCTAGTAGGGCTTCAGATTATTCAAAAAGGGACAATGAACATCATTGGTTCTGGACAAAATACTCGAATATATTAAGACAATTTGATTTGTGATCCATTACCAAGACCTGCAGAAATTATGGAGAACTCAACAAATGACGTTTCATCTTGATGTGTATCAGATTTAATTATAACAGTAGGTTCCATAAAATTTTGGAATCACCAAGCTCTTCAACAACTATTAACACCAAGGGATCAAGGAATAGTTGCAAATATGGCTTTATCAACCCAACTTCCCTCTCATACATTTTCTTGATATGACTCATATAGTGGAGAGTATACTGTTCGTTCTGGTTATTCATTGATGTTTAAATTAGAACATTCACCTTTTTTTCCTTATCTGCCCGGCAATGTACTGCATAAACGTGTATATGGCGTCTTCCGAGCACACCTAAACTCAAACATTTTCTATGGCAAATGAGCTCTAACAGTCTTCCCACATCTTTACGTTTAAGTGAACGAGGAATCAATGTTGATCCTTGTTGTGTGCGTTGTGGTGGTGAAGATGAATCAATAAATCACTTATTCTTCACATGTTCTTTTGCTCAACGGTTATGGCGGTTCTATGGTGGCCCTCTTGGTGGCTTTATGAATCCTTCAGATTGTTTTGATAATATTCAGCGTTTAATTACACTTCAATCAATCCCAAATCTGTCACAATTTGACAAAATGACACCTTTTTGGCTATTATGGAGAATGTGGCTAGCTAGAAATGATTTAATTCTTAGACAAAAATCACCATCTTCTTGGTCCATCATTCAGCAAGCAAGGAATGATGCTTCTTTGTGGTTTTCTCTTCATCATGAACGAACATAGTCATCATCATCAACTCCTCTGTTTACATCTACAACTTCATGGTCGCCTCCTCTTGGCTTCTTCAAGTGCAATTTTAATGCTACATTTCATAGACTTGAAACATCAGCTAGTTGGGTTTTAAGAGATCACCAAGGCTTCCCAATTTATTGGCAAGTACGAAGGTTATGTTTCACTACTTCACCACTCGAAGCAGAAGCCAAAGCTCTTCTTCATGCTCTAGTGGATATTCAGGTTCTGTCTTTGACTAATATTATTTTTGAAGGAAATTGTTCAGTCCTCATGAAAACTTTGGCTGCAAATTCAATGATTCCACAAATCTATAATATACAGTCAGAAATTTTAGCCTATTAATCCAATGTGCAAGATTCCCAATTGATTTTTTGTAAACATGAATGTAATAATGTTGCTCATGTTTTATCAATTTCATGTGATTATATTTTTTCTTTGTCTACTGATGTTGTTCACAAGTACAACTGGTTGTATGGTTTACTGAATTCGGATTACAAACATTTAATAATTAATCTAATCTTCTTGGGAAAAAAAAACTAAAAAAAAATCAAACTCTGGTTTAATAATAAAAAAAAGATGTGAACTGCTGAACCAATGTTTCCTATTTTGATAAAAAATTTTAAATCATTTGATGATTAATTTTTATAATGGGGCAAATAAGAATAATTTTTTTTATTGTAAGGAGCATCTAGAAATTTGGTCAAAGTTCTAACCCCTTTGGCGTTTGCTCTCGCGATCCCAACTCTGAGTGTCAATAGGCAATCGAAAGGGAGAGTTCTGAGCAACACCTCTCAAAGCGAGATCTCGGAAGATCAGCAATGGCGCAACCACTCGTGAAGAAAGACGATGATCACGACGATGAACGTATGCCCTCATTCCCCTTTCCATTTTCTCTTTTTTATTTTTTGTTGTTGCACCATATCTGGTTTTGAAAGTCTTAGATCGATAGTTAACTACTTGGTCTCTGGGATTTTTGTGTTGTCAACTTAGCGTAAACAAATGCGTAGATCTATTACCTTCAATGGAATGTGATTTTCCGAATTCACAGTGTTATGCAGTTTTACGATTTGACTTCTACGTTTTTGTGATCCAGAATCATGGTGCAGAATGTGATATAGTTTTTCTGTCAGACATTATACATTTTGTATCAGTATGGTTTAGCTACTATTCTGGATCCTGTCTATATATATATACATATTATTTTTTTTTAATAATTTCGGTTCTTAATGTTTGTGGTTCAGTGGAGTATTCTCCATTCATGGGAATTGAGAAGGGAGCGGTGCTTCAGGAAGCGAGAGTCTTCAATGATCCTCAGCTTGATCCTAGAAGATGCTCACAGGTAATGGTTAATTTTTTTATTTTGGGTCTTTTTTGTCCTGCCTTCTTTCTCTGGTATCTTACCAGATGTTTCCAATGAAATTTGGTAGGTCATCACCAAGCTTCTTTATTTGCTTAACCAAGGGGAGTCATTCACTAAGGTCAGCTTCTATTATTGTGAAGTGGATTCCAGTCTTTTTCATGCTTGAAAATTGCTTGTTTTGTATCATATAATGTTTAGGGTCTGAATGCATTTTCATCATCTTCCATGTTTTTCTTTTTGCTTCATATTTAGGTAGAAGCAACAGAAGTTTTCTTTTCCGTTACAAAGCTTTTCCAATCAAAAGACACTGGTTTGAGGAGAATGGTCTATTTGATCATAAAGGAATTATCTCCATCAGCAGATGAGGTTTGCGTCCCTACTTTTCTTAGAAGGAAAACTCCACTTTATTGTATGTTTAATATCTGATAGTTTGGTTTTCTTTCTCTATAGGTTATTATGGTAACAAGCTCCCTGATGAAAGACATGAATAGCAAGATCGACATGTATCGTGCAAATGCTATTCGTGTCCTATGCCGAATAATAGATGGAACCCTTCTTACACAAGTTGAGCGGTACTTGAAACAAGCTATTGTAGATAAAAATCCTGTTGTCTCAAGTGCAGCTTTAGTCAGTGGACTTCACATGCTAAAGGTAGCCTTTACATAAAAAAAATATTTGGCTATTTCTTAGTGTGACGTTAGACTC
The DNA here is from genome assembly GCA_900406425.1 of Iberis pinnata. Taxonomy (NCBI): domain Eukaryota; kingdom Viridiplantae; phylum Streptophyta; class Magnoliopsida; order Brassicales; family Brassicaceae; genus Iberis; species Iberis pinnata. The sequence continues at coordinate 45,983 of OVBE01000458.1, forward strand.
ATATATTTGCATTCTTGTTTCCAGACAAACCCAGAAATTGTTAAAAGATGGAGCAACGAGGTTCAAGAAGCTGTCCAGTCCAAATCTGCTCTTGTTCAGTTTCATGCCTTGGCTTTGCTTCATCAGGTATTTTGCTTGGTTTCGCATTACAAGAAAGTAAACTTTCTCGTCTTTTCGAAGCTTTGAAATCTAACTAAACAATCATTGAAAAGTAGACTTTCTGGTCTTTTGTATCTTCGAAATTTAACTAAACAATCATTTAAAGTAGCATATTTTATGTGAAAAGATTTAAGCGTACTATATGTACTGATTAGAAACATAAATAAGATGCTTCTGTAGTTGCTCTGTATGTATATTCTTATTTATAATTATAATATGGTTATCGCTGCAAACCTTTCATTTGTTTATTTGGACACATCACTACCTATACTTCATTTTTCTGCCATTCTTTCATAAGAGCATGCCACAGATGTAAACCCTGATCTGCTTTATTTACCTGTATGGTTCAATCTGTGATACGAAGCAGCCTCACTGATCTTGCTAAGTCGTGCATATGCAGATCACTCTTATGTCTGAGTGATTGCAGATCATGTGACTCTGTTGTAGGTCTGGGAGTCATATATATTACATTGATGTAGATGTCTTTCCAACTAAATGTATGTCATTAAGTAGAACGTAATGTAAATTGATCTGTGGAGTGCTAAAAATATTAATTATTTATTCCAGATACGCCAAAATGACCGTTTAGCTGTAAGCAAGTTGGTTGGTTCCTTGACTAGGGGAGCTGTCCGCTCTCCTTTGGCTCAGTGTCTCTTGATACGTTACGTCAGCCAGGTTTGTCCTCTATATTTCTTCATAACAAGTCATGTAGATGGAAGTCTTTATGTGATCCAAATTTAATCTGTACTACTCAGATAACCCGAGACATGTCCAACCATGGCCAGTCTGGGGAACGTCCATTCTATGATTTTCTGGAGAGTTGTCTACGCCATAAAGCAGAAATGGTGATTCTTGAGGCTGCCAGGGCTATCACGGAGCTTGATGGTGTGACAAGCCAAGAATTGACTCCAGCAATTACTGTGCTTCAGCTTTTCTTGAGTTCTCCTAAACCAGTGCTGAGATTTGCTGCTGTCCGGACTCTAAACAAGGTATACAATTCTATCTCAATACAAAAAGTACCTTCTTATTCCCTGACAAACATTAAACGTCTGCTCCTGAGTTTCCTGGATAGCTTCATCACTGCTCTTTATTGGCGATAACAAGATACTGCACAAGTGAAAGATTAAAACCTCGTCTCTTTCTACATTGTATACTAAATGGAGGTTTGTACTTCACAGGTGGCAATGACTCATCCTATGGCGGTCACCAACTGCAACATTGATATGGAGAGTTTAATTTCTGATCAGAATAGAAGTATTGCTACGCTTGCCATCACCACACTCCTGAAAACAGGGAATGAATCTAGTGTGGAACGGTTGATGAAGCAGATAACTAATTTCATGTCAGATATAGCTGATGAATTCAAAATTGTCGTTGTAGAAGCTATAAGATCATTGTGTTCGAAATTTCCACTGAAGTACAGATCACTGTAAGTGAAATTTTGAGGTTGTGTTATTCGTAATTCTTTTCTGTAAAATTGCTATTCGTCAATTGACTTCAAGATGTCAAGGTATCTACTGAATTAGTTATTTATCTGGCATATGGTAATTCTCCCTAACCTTTTTCAATTGTAGGATGAACTTTTTAAGCAATATTCTTAGAGAAGAAGGTGGATTCGAGTTTAAAAGGGCGATTGTAGATTCTATTGTAACCATTATCAGAGATATTCCAGAAGCAAAAGAAAATGGATTGCTTCATCTTTGTGAGTTCATCGAAGATTGTGAATTCACATACCTTTCAACACAGGTAATTGTTTTTGGCCGTCTTCAATCTGGGATTGGAGTAGGAGTTGTTTGTTTTCTTTGTTATCTGAATATTTTCTATTCTTGTATAGATACTTCATTTCCTGGGAATTGAAGGACCAAACACCACAGACCCTAGCAAGTATATCCGGTATATATATAACCGTGTGCATTTGGAGAATGCAACTGTTCGAGCTGCTGCTGTTTGCACACTTGCAAAGTTTGGGTTTATGCTTGAATCGTTGAAGGTATAGTAGTTATCTTTTCTTTTCTTTTTTTTTTCCTATTTATTATTCTTAGTTGATGACAAAATAAATATCAATAAATGTTTTTGCAGCCCCGGATTACAGTCTTGTTGAATCGTTGCATCTATGACAGTGATGACGAGGTTTGTGCCTAGTTCTATTGTATACTTCCTTCTAGTCGTTGGTTGCTGTACTAAATCTGTGGATATCCGTATGTATGTTTGTGTACTGGTTGCATCGGCATGCATGGGTTTCCCTCTGTGCATGGATACTTCTGTACTGGTCAAACAATTCCTGAGTAGACACACAAAGTGCTGATTACTGATGCTTTTTAATTTGAGTTTCAACTACTTTTTTAATTGTTAGGTTCGTGATAGAGCAACACTCTTTTTGAGTATACTTGGAAATGCTGGCCTTGGTGACACTGAGAAAATTAGCAAAGAGTTTCTATTTGGTTCACTAGAGGCCCCTCTTGTCAACATGGAGACAAGTCTAAAACAATATGTGAGTTCCCCATACCTTCCTTTTCTACTCTATTTATACTCTTGCGACGCCAGTTATCTTATATCTTTGATTCTGCAGGAGCCCTCTGAAGAAGCTTTTGATGTTGACTCTGTGTCTAAGCATGTCAAATCGCAGTCGCATGCAGAGAAGATAGCTAAGGGTAAAAAGCCCACTGGTCTCGGTGCTCAACCAGCTGCACCTGTTTCAGGTTTTGATGCATATGAAAGACTTCTATCATCTATTCCAGAGTTTGCTTCCTTTGGCAAACTTTTCAAGGTTTGTATATAGAGTAGCTTTCCTGCACATCGCTTCTCTTTCCAGGTTACTCTTATTCACGCATCCTGATTGGTTGAGCATGTGTTATTCTCAGTCTTCTTCACCTGTGGAGCTAACTGAAGCAGAAACAGAATATGCAGTCAATGTTGTAAAACATATCTTCGAGAGTCACGTTGTGTTTCAGTATAACTGTACAAACACTGTACCAGAGCAATTGTTGGAGAGGGTATGGAGCATAATGATGTATGACATGATATATCTATATGAGCAATTCTTCTTGACAATTACTACCCTCACTTGTTTTGTAGGTCAATGTCATTGTTGATGCCTCAGAAGCAGAGGAATTCAGTGAGTTATCGTCAAAGCCACTAAACTCACTTCCTTACGATTCCCCTGGTCAAGCCTTTGTGGCGTTTGAGAAGCCAGAAGGAGTGTCTGCTGTTGGAAAGTTCTCAAACACATTGACTTTCATTGTTAAGGAGGTTCGTACATGATTAATAAGCTATCTCTGGGAGGTTTTAAGTGCACTGATCTGTTCGTCCCAATGGGTGTGAGAGCAGGTTGATCCAAGCACAGGTGAACCAGAGGACGATGGTGTGGAAGATGAGTACCAGCTTGAAGACTTTGACATTGTCGCTGCTGACTATATGTTGAACGTCGGTGTCTCCAATTTCAGAAATGCATGGGAAAACATGGACCCAGAAAACGAGCTAGTAGACGAGTATGGGCTTGGCCAAAGAGACAGCTTAGACGAAGCAGTAAAAGCTGTAATTGATCTTCTCGGCATGCAGTCTTGTGAGGTTAGATGACGCGTTTCTCTTCTAGTTTCACGGATTATATAACATTCTTAATTATCTCATATGCATTGAGTTCAGGGGACAGAGACGGTTGCGAGCAATGCAAGGTCACACACATGTTTACTATCAGGTGTGTACATAGGGAACGTGAAAGTGTTGGTGAAGACGCAATTTGGAATGGACAGCACAAAGGAAATTGTAATGAAATTGAGTGCCAGAGCAGATGATCGGTCTATTAGCGATGCCATTCACGCAATTGTTGCTTGCGGCTAAACATCCAGTTGGTTATTGGTGAATGATAAATTTGTATAACTATTTCCCCTCATTTTCGCAGGGACTTTTCCCTTTATCTTTTTGTTTTTTTATGGTGCTTCTTTTTTTTCCCGATTTTATGGTGCTTCTTTTTTTAAAACATTTTTCTCAACATTCTTTACTTGTGAATTGAAAAACTTATAATTTCGACTAGGGGTGTTCAATGTGGATATCGGTTCGGTTTCGGTTCGGTTTTTTCGGTT
>OVBE01000459.1:0-49904 GCA_900406425.1 Iberis pinnata
GGTTTTCCGTCGATAATCCGTCTTTTTTTTTAAAGGATCCGTCGATTTTCCGTCGGTAATTATCTACGGAAAATTGACGGAAAATTACTGACGGCTTATCGACGGTATAACTATTGACGGATTATCCATCGATTTTCCGTCAATAATATTCTATCGATTTTCTGTCGGTAATTACCGACGAAAAATCGACGGATATAAAAAAACCGACCACCTACAATCGGCGGACCGTTTCTGTCGATTTTCCGTCGATTTACCCCCTTTATAAACGGAAAACTGACGGATATGCCTGTCGGTTTTAGCGTGTTTTTTGTAGTGACGATATAATAGAGATAAATTACATAATAATAGCCTACATTGTCTCACGTTCAATTTTTTTTTATAGAAAAATAGCATATGATTAATCGATTATTCAGTCCTTTCGCTATACCTTCATTATAAGGTAACAAATCTAAGTAACGTATATTACTTTTAACTGCCATTTATCTAGTTATCTCCTATAGTCCTCTATATATATATATTAAAAAAGACCTTTTAAAAAGAAGTTTTTAGTTTATAATAAATTACATGATATCCTATCATTTATTTAAATAATATAAAAGTCATATTAGAAATTTAAATATACACACATAATCTATTAAAATTCTTTACCAAAATCTTCTCAAATATTTCTTTTTCTCATTTAAATTAGAAAATTCGTTTTTTAATTTAATTTCAATTTACCAAATTTAATTTTAGTTCATTCTAAGAATATTTTCAAAATTTTTTGAATATAATATATAACATAATAATATTTAAAATAAATAATTCTAAAGTTGTTAGTTTTTGAAATAATATGAATTAACGTACTTTAAATTTGAAATATGTTTATAAAATTTAGATTATATATTAATTATCTTAATTAATAAACCAATCTAAAATATATTTTTAAATATTTCTAAATTAAATATTTTTAATTATTCAGTTTAGACAATAAATAATAATATATGTACTATGTTTTACATAAAATAATTATATATTTTCTATTATATCATCACACATTTACTTCAATATTTGTATATTTAATAGGGGCTTCTAGCTCTGGTGGTAAATGGCTCACATCTGTGAGTTCCGCCACCTAAATTCGAATCTCGGTCACCGTCAATTAACATGGGTGAATTTCGACGGTCATTCGGGATACATTTGGCGACTGCGAACGTTTTGGATCTAGTCGGAGTCCTTCGGGACTCCGGATACTAGGGTCATCAAAAAAGTATTTATATATTTATATGGAAAATTATATAATTATTATTAAAATTTTATATTTTAAGTCGTACTATCCTAATTTTGAAATTATATTTTGTAACATATTCTCACGCATAACGCAAAATATCATCTAATTGTTTGTTTTCATTCCTTCATCCAACAGAAATACATGTGAGAAGTGACGAGTAATATACTCTTGGAACTTGTTCTTTTTTTGTTCGTTATAAAGTAATCTTAGAATATATGTTGCACCCTAGTTAATTTAACATTTAAGCTCATAAAAATGTTTTATAGATTGCAACCAACGTCAAAATGGAAGAATAAGAATTTAAGAGGTTCATTACAAAGTAATTGACAAAAATAACAATAAAGATGAAAGAAGGTAAAATTTATATATAAAAAAACTTTTTTTTCTCTTTCCTCGAACAAATTCTCTTAATTCTAAACAGGTGCAGAGTACTTTTCCGGCAAGACCCTTCTCCTCTAGCCGTGACATAGTATCATGCCCCGCAACTCCTAGTCTCACTGGTGTACCAGCACCGGCAAGGTCCCCTGTGCAAACACTATCCTGTTGACGATCTAATGGCAGATCTTCCTTCTCCTCCCAAGCTCATCGGGATATTCTTGCATTGGTTTTAAAGTAGTTACGCGGTGGCACTCCTCTGGCCAAATCTAATCCCGGTGACGTAACATGGCGATGGCGCGACCAGGAAAATGATACCTCAACGTATGTAGTAGGAACTATCGGAAGGTTCTGAAAGTCTTGGTCCTCAAGGCGGTTGCGTAGGGTCTGTGGCCGCCGTGAACTAAAAATTTTCCACCCTCGAGGGTAGCTGTGCTCCGTCCTTGCATGCCGGAAACCTAACTCGTTTTTCCGAAGTTCGTCGAGGCGTCTCAACCCGGTCTGATCCTCGTTCATTTCTTCTTCGTGAGCATGTGTGGTGGTAATGGCAGTGACATCGTTGTTGTCTCCTCCGAAGCTACGTGGGGTCATCGGTTCCTTCGATGATATCTGCAGCTCGTGACAGCGGCTAGGGTTTCGATGTGGTTTTCCTTCAAAACTTAGGGTTTTGTTTTTTGCTCTTTTGGTACTTGGGTCGGTTTGGGCTATGAAAAAGCTTACTTCGGGCTTGATAGTTTTAGGATATATTTGTTATTGGGTTGTTATAATGAGTTGAATGTTTTGTAATGAGTTTATCTGAAAATATTAATATATAAAATCTTTATAAAAGAAAATAACAATAAAGATAGATGGTTGTGTGAATAGTTCATCCGATACTCCTACAATAGTAAAAAAAATCTTAGTCTCGTTTTTGTTTTGGTTGGACCTAATTTACCTAATTTCAACAAAAGGAGCCTAATAAGTCGCCAATGATTACTTCATATTTGTTACATAATGATTTGTCTATCGAAGACGACAATAATGAATAAATCAGTGATCTGCCGTCAAGAAAAAACAATAATCACCTAATATATATATATATATATAAATAGATGATGCGACGCCTCCTTTTTAAAATAATATCAATTTGTGCTTCAATCAACTATGCAAACGCAAATGAGCAAGTGGCCCAATGGTAGTCACCCTGCATCTATTGCATCAACCAGGGTTCGAACCTTGCCGCTTTCAGTTGGGAGAGAACTACTTAGACACTAGGTTATGACGACAAAAAAAAAAAAAAAATCAACTACGCAAACAAACTTTCAATTCAAGTTTTATATCATTATGTACTACTCTTCATTAATTACTTTTTTTTATTAGACATCGAACAAAATTAATTAAAAAGCAAAAAGTAATTGACATGAAGTTAGCGATGGGTAAACAAAACTTCATTAAACTATGCAATAGTGCAGAAAAAGAATGAGATGAATACTAAAAAAGAAATTCCACATCTGAATTAGGCTTTGATTGTTTTGAATACAATTTATTTCTATTTGTATTTTATTTACAAGTGAAACTGTTCTATTTTTTGCATTTAAAACAATTTCACATGGTCAAAATATATCATGAAACAATTTTTAGAATATTCCAAAATTTTTAAAGATAACACAAATGAAGAAGTTACCTCTCATCCTTGGAACTCTATTCTTTAACATTACGAGAACCATGATTGACTTCCCCAGCAATAGAGTATCTTTCCAAAATGTGAACCCTAGAGCATTTTTACATTTAATCCAGTCATCCGCTACCATTTTTTGTGCAACCATCACCCCAACTTGAACAATGGTCAATTCTAATAAAGACATAAATTTTGAAGAGGTTTCTCTACAAAGAAGATGTTGAATCAAAATAGGCAATGAGAAATCGATATACTTTAGTTTTTTTGTCAAAGGATATACATTAGTTAAAATTGAAATATATGACACAAAAGTGCCTAATGGAGATTTGATCAAGATTATATGGTGATAACGGGGAATCTCTCTTTAAAATCTACTATGGTGCATGAAGAAACACCCATTTTTTTTTAGAAAAGCCTTGACTTGAACTCTATGTCTAGCCCATACCATTGTGAAACTTGCATTGCTTTCTTGTTGATTTTATGAACTTGGGCTCAAATTTAATATCTTTACTTCTCACTTCAGGATTTGGGAACCACTTACGTTGTGTTTTATTTATCCATCAAAACATCTAGATGGGGCATTCTCAAACTTAGGATGGTTTCGTAACATTGAACCCTAAAAAAATACGAGTTTTCTGATTAATATATCCGTCAGAAGTCCGTTAGAAACAACTGTTTTTTACGAGGAACTGACGGATTTGATATGTCAGTTTTAAATGGTTGGTAATGAAATCCTGTTAGTAAACCCGTCAGTTACTAAGGATATACATATGTAGATGTTTCCACTCTTCCTCTGCAAGTCGGCGAGTCTTACCTTTTCTACTAAATCGTCCAATTTGTTGGAACACACTTGGGACATAAGCAGGATACATAGGATCTTCTCTACCGTCGTCATGTCGAGTTGTTTTACGGCTTTTCGTACCAACATCTCTTGGAAAGTAATATTTTGCAAAATTTTCGGCTTCTTCATTGAATCTTTGTGCCACAATAGAACCCTCAACTTTACTAAGATTTTTGACCTTCTTCTTCAAGTGGAACATGTACCTCTCGAAGGGGTACATCCACAAATATTGAACTGGTCCACCTAGTGGTTCTTCACGAGGAAGGTGAATCGTTAGATGTTCCATAATGTTAAAGAATGACGGTGGGAAAATATTCTCCAAATCGCAAAGGATCATTGGTATATTCCTCTATAATGTGAAAATACCATCCGCGGGAAGTGTCCTTCGGCTAATGTCATGAAAAATGCCCCAATCACTGTAAATGCAGAAAACTATATAATTAATAAAAAAATTAAAAGATATAAGTAAAGTTTACATAAATTTTTAAATTAATACTTGCAATGGCTTCATGAACATCTTTTGGAAGGAGATGCGCAAATGCAAATGGGTGAAGGCGTTGTATCACTACATGACAATCATGACTCTTCATTCCAATGAATTTTCATTTTCCGATATCAACACAATTCCTCATATTAGATGCGTATCCATCGGGGAATTTGACCTATGAATAATCCAGTCAAAGAACTCATCCTTTGCATTCTTAGGTAATCTAAATGCAGATATTGGACATCTTCCATCTTCCGTGAGGTGAAGCTCTGGATGAGAACAAATGTCTGGCAAGTCTAATCTAGACTTCAAATTGTCTTTGGTCTTCCCTATGCCATTTAGAACAGTGTTCATTATGTTTTCAAGGAAGTTGTTCTCAATATGCATGATATCTAGGTTATGTTTTGACAAATGGTCATTCCAATAAGCCAAATCTCATAATATGTTTTTCTTGTGCCAATTATGATGATCTCCTGAACCATCAACATGATGTGTATGTTCATTCCCACCAACATTTGCATCAATGTTCCTCTTAAGACCAAAATAGCTCATTGGGTTAATAGACATGTGCCATATAATTCAGATGGTGTACCTTCAAGACATCTCTTCTTTGATAATAATGGATCGACGATATGGATGATCCAGAGGCAAAAACCTTCCGTGAAAAGCAAACCACCATGTTTTTCTTCCATTCTTCAGATGGAATAAGTTGGTGTTCTCGTTACAATATGGACATGCTAGTTTCTCGTGTGTTGTCCATCCATATAACATACCATACGCGGAAAAACCACTTATTGTCTCCATAAGAACCACACGTATCTTAAAATTGTGTTGTAACAACACATCATACACCTCTTCCCCATGCTTCCATAATATCTTCAGTTCAGCTATCAATGGTTGCAAAAACACATCTTGCGCTTGTTTAGGATGATCTTGCCCAGGTACAAGAACTGTGAGAAATAAAAATTCTCTACTCATACACAAAGATAGTGGAAAATTGTAAGGCGTCATGATGAATGGTCACATAGAATACGATCACACTTCCCAAAAGGGTTGAATCCATATGTACTTAATCCTAGATAAAAGTTTTGTCTCTCGTACGCAAAATCCGGATACGTATACTGAAAATGACGTCAAGCTTCTACACAAGAAGGATGTGTAATCTCTCTATCATATCTATGCTCGACATGCCATCTTATTCCCACGGTTGTTCTCTTGAACTAATACAACCTCTTAAACCTATTTGTTAGTGGAAAATATCACATCCTCTTGTAAGGCACTGAAACTCTACTGCTTGTATCTTTATACCTTGGGTTTGTGACAAAATCGACAATTTGTCCGGTTTTCATCGCGTCTCCAAGAGGTCATACAATTGTCAATGCAGACGTCTATAGTCTGATATGACAATCCAATCCCTGAAAAAAGTTTTGTATCTCGTCATATGAACCCATAATAGTGTTATCTTCTAGCAAGATATCCCTCATAAACTTGGGTATTGTGTAAACACAATCCTTAGCTAATTATAGTATGTTGGTATCCCCATCAACTTACTTGCAGATGATAAAGGAAAATGACCATCTCTATATCCTTTATGTAATGGTTGATTCGCTGCATATAACATACAAAAAAACTATTGTGCTTCTGAATTAGGTTCTTCGTACGAAATATGTGATGTCTCTATATTTCCTCTATAAACGTCATTATTTCAACCCCAAAATCTTTAGGTTCTTCTGTCCTTCGGCCAATGGTTCGCTACCGTTACTATTACCAACAAAGTCAGGTCTTTCTCCATGTAAATACCAAATCTTATAACCTGAAATAAAACCATTGCAATACAAGTGATTTCATATTATATATATCCTGATATGATGAGAATTCTGACATAAAGAACATAGACATGTTAACTTACGACTGCTTTGTGCTCGAGGTTGTCGACATTCTAATTCCATTAACTCCATAACACCTTTTGCATATTACTCGTTCAAAAGATTTGTGTCTGCATTCATCCTTTCACCATCCATCCATGATCAAAAATAAGGAGGAGTAGACATATTTATAAGTTTGTTTGTGAAATTATTAAATGGAGGGGGATGTTCTTCTTATATAGAACTTTTTACTAACAGATTACTAAGGGATTATTTTGTTGGTAAATTCGAATATATTCATTAGTAACGGATAACAAAGATTAGTTTAAATCAGAAAGATTTATTGACTGATTAGTGACAAAATAAATCCATCAGTAAATTATTATCAGTAATTCGTCAATATTACTAACGTAAATAAATCTGTTAGTAAATTAGTGACGAACCCAAAACCGTCAGTTTTTCTGTCACTATCACTGATGGATTTATTTCTTTCAGTAATGCCTGTTAGAAAATCCCATGTTTTCTTATAGTGTTGGAATAAAAAAGACTATCAGGCTAGTTTAGCTCTCTTTTTTCTCAATATTTACAAATTACCTATTATAACTTGTCATTAGGTTACAATCGTTGAGCATGCTAGTAATTTTGGTGGGTGGGAGTTTTAATGATTACAGAAATTTAAAGTTGAAAAAATTTTTAGAAAGAGCGAAAAGATATTTTTTATACGCAATAAAAAAGAGAGATGAATAGACGAGAAGAAGATTGCCATATTTAACAAAAATAAATGATTGAAACGGTTCTCTCTCAAATGTTTGATTTTCAAACTAGCCTGTGTTGATTTTTCTGGTGATGGAGGGTGGCGATGATTAGATTTTAAGATCTGATTATTTATCTCATGGCGTTTTCCTTTTCTTCTAAAAGATTTATCAGTTTATGGAGTTTTCTTTTTCTGCTTTCAGAAATAAACCCCAATCAAGGAGTATAATTGGTCTGGTTCTTCAGTGTTAGGCGGATTTGGTGTTTAATTGGTTGTGCATTTAAGATTCCATGTCTGATAATGGGCGAGATTGATGGGATTGATACAATCTTTTGTGATTTGTATCTTCTTCTCTGCCTTTATATCATGATGGTTGTGAGTTCTTCATCACTCATAAAATTTCAACTTCATTTTCATTTGCTTTTTTCTCTCTGTTTTCAGTGTATTGTACAAATGGCTCAACAAACAACTTTGTTGTCTAAGGGTGATGACTGTCGTAAGCCCCAACCTTTGAAGATTTCGGCCTTTGATAATTTTGTTGTTATTAAAAGCTATGATCCGACCCTTGTTGGTCATATGGCGAATCCTTTATCGGGGAAAGAAGATGAAGGACATGCTTGGTTTTTTTCCAACTTTTTGGCAGTGTAAAGGTCCCCTTAAAGGAGTTTATCTCCATAATGGTTTTTTCAATTCAAATTTATGAAGTAAGAAGATATGGTTATGGTGCTAGAGGGCAGACCGTATTATTATGCTAGACGAATGATGGCTCTTGAGCGCTGGATTCCTACAATTTGATGTGATTTACCATCACATGTTTTGTTCTAGATTCGAGTCAAAGGAACCCTTGATTTATATAGGGCCAAGGAGACGTTACGAGGTTTTGGTAACTAATTGGGAAGTGGGGTAGATGTTGATGTTATTCACGATCGGGTGTAGATGGAGGTGAAGAATACAAAGTCACTAGTTTTTTTCCTGAGAATTGAATTTGTCACCAGCGATAAAATTTACGTTCGTCTCTCATATGAGAGACTTTTTGGTTTATGTGTCCATTGTTACCGGATGGCACATGACAAGAAGAAATGTCCAAAATTGATGGAGAAGGCTCGTTGGCGTGCTCAAAAACATCACAAATCTTCAAATCCAAATCCGGAAGCGATTCGTCGAAAAGAAGACGGACATGCTCGAAGAGATAATGATTGAAAATAAAAAAATTTGTCCATAGTTCCTCCATTGAAGACAATGGAACTTCACGTGCTAAAATTCCAACACGTCGGAGGTTGTTCGATGGAGAGTCATGATTGAGTAACGAATCCAAGGTGGCTATGAGCACAAAAAGGTGGGTGGAGACCGTTTTTAGAACCGGACAGGTGGGGGACAAGACGACGGTTGGCTTATGGAAATTGAACAACTTACGGTTGAGACTCAAAAACCGGAAAATGGGGTGTTGGCGATGAAAAATCCAGGTACCAGCGGTGGTGAATTTATAGATGGGATTATAGGAGGAGGGACATCGACGGAGAAGATGGATGTGGTTCCGGAAATTGCTTATGGGCTGCAAAAATTTTGAATGGGCCACTTTCACTTCCCATGGAGAAAACTGGCCAAATAGAACAAATGGGCCTGATTGAGTCTCCATTAACTCAAGCCTCAAGCCTCTATTTAATTTCCCAGGCCCAACCCGTTTTACAAAATGATGATCACCCATTTGGGCTTATGTTGGAGGAGTTGGACCAAAATGTGAACATCAAGGTTCGTGAGCCTACTATTTTGGGCCAGCCAATGGTGGATGAAATTATTTCAAAACTAAAAATAGTGATTAGGGAAGTGGATCATGTTACAAAAAGGAGGGTTTATTTGATCATACATTACATGTTCGTAAGAAGATATGTCATGAGACATACCAGGGAAATAATTTGAAAAGATAAACGGCATTTATTAGTGGCAACCTGAGTTACTGTATGAAGTGTTCACATCCGCCTCGAAGATGGCTCCATAAAACGGATGAGATTTCGAGGATTGAAGGAAAATCACTGGCGGAGACGTATGATGATTCCTAGTTGGAACTGCCAAGGAACTAGGAGCTTTTTAGCGGTTCGTCGTCGTTAGGAATTTTGCAAGTCTATCTTCCCGTGGATTCTTTTTCTTATGGAAACAAAGTAACGACACTCTTTTCTTCAGGATTTACAACTTAATCTATGCTATGATTTTCTTTTCATTGTTGACCCTCCAGGTCGTAGCGGGGGATTAGCCCTTTTAGCTTTGTCTCATTTTAATGTTTCAGTACTTTCTTTCAATAAAAATGTAATCAATGTAATGGTTACATTAGATGGTAGTAAATATTTTGTCTCTTTCGTTTATGGAGCTTATGTTATTTCTCACATAGAATATGTTTAGGAACAACTAATAGGAATTGGTACACAGAGATCGGGCCTATAGGCCATGATTGGGGATTTCAATGAAATGGTAGACCATAAAAAAAAAAGGGGAGGACGTAAGCGTAGTGAGGCCTCCTTTCTGGATTTTCGTCTAATGAAACTTTTTTGTGGAATGCTAGATTTTCNGGGCCATGATTGGGGATTTCAATGAAATGGTAGACCATAAAAAAAAGGGGAGGACGTAAGCGTAGTGAGGCCTCCTTTCTGGATTTTCGTCTAATGAAACTTTTTTGTGGAATGCTAGATTTTCCTTTTGGGAGGAGTAGTCTTTCATGGATAGGACTAAGGGGACGTAATTTAGTTTTATGTTGTCTCGATAGAACCATGGGGAATGAAAGTGATTCGAGTGTTCGACACATTCAAAAGTTGACTATTTGACTTTTTGTGGCTCAGATCATCGCCCAATTTGTCTGCAATTTCAACATCGGAAAGATGAAAGGTCGGCAATTTTCTGGTTTGAAAAGAGATGGGTTGGTAATCCGGAGTATGAGATGGTAGTTCGACAGGGTTGGGAATGTACAGATCATACGGTTCCATCGTCCATAGGTGATAGAGTGAAAGACTGTCAAGGTTCATTTCCCAATGGCGTCACAAGGCTTAATTGAATTCTTCAATTACTATTGAGTCTTCCAAGTCTCAAATTGAAAAGGCTCACAGTTGATAGCCGGTTACATGAGATACCTTTACACACCGAGTGTTTACGCATAACGATGTAAGCATAAGAACTTTTTGGAAAAAAAACAAATGCAGAGTTAGTTGATTGAAAGAGGGAGATCGAAACGCTAGTTTTTCTATGCTTCTACAAAGCAACGGAGGTCTGTAACTGTATTGTGGGTCTTGGAACATATTCAAATAGCTGGGTTGGAGAAGGATGAGGAATTGAAGAAGATATACTTAATTATTTTCATGAATTGGACTCTCCAGTTATTAATCTTCAACAGGCTTTAGAGTTGGTTTCACGAACTGTGACCAAGTTTATGAATACCAATTTAACGGAACCTTTAACGGAATTAGAGGTTAAGTGTGCTTTTTTTGAAATGGTTTCAGAAACGGCCCCCATGCCTAATGTTATGGAAGCTTTGTTCTGTCAATGTTACTAGCATATAGTTGGGCCCATGTTGTTCACTCAATTCAGGATTTTATGTCAACAGACCACCTGGATTCAGGACTCAACGAGACACATATATGACTTATCCTAAAAGACTGAGAGACCTCAGTGTATCTGTATACTCCGTCCAATTAGTTTATCTAATGTCAATAATAAGATCTTGTCAAAAGTTCTTTGTCCACATTTAAAATGTTTCCTCCCTAACCTTATTTCGGAGACGCAATCAGCTTTAGTTGCGGGTCGGATTATCTTTGATAATATTTTGCTTACACAAGAAGCTTTCCATGCTTTGAAAATAAAAGGTTTTTGTAGGAGAGATTTCATGGGTATCAAATTGGACATGAGTAAAGCGTATGATCGGATTTAACGAGATTTTTTACAAGCCACTTTACGTAAATTGGGTTTTGCGGAGCTCTGGATCATGGAATGCTCAGTTTATTACAATGTCCTCATTAATGGGGAACCCAAAGAAGGGATTAAGCCGAGTATAGGACTACGTAAAGGTGATCCTCTCTCGCCATATTTGTTCATCTTTTGCATGGATGTGCTTATAGCGAATCTGTGGAAGGCGGAGGAGGGACAAAGGGTATTCAAATGGCAAAGTCTTGCCCCCCCCCCCTTGTCTCATCTTCTGTTTGCAAATGTTAGTCTATTTTTTATAAGGCAACGTTGGCTCGATATGTGACAGAAGTTAATGTTTTAACATTATATGGCCAAGCATCATGACAGTGTATTAATCTGGATAAGTCCATGGTCATCTTCGGGAAAGATATACCACATTCAGATTAGTATTTGTTAAAGATAAGGCTCGTCATTTATGCTGAGGGAGGGAAGGGAAAATATTTATGTATACCGGAACAACTCCAAGGTTCCCGAATTCAGATCTTTACTTATGTTCGAGATCCTTTAAATGCAAGAATAAATGGCTGGTCCGCAAAATTTTTTTCTAAAGGTAGGAAGGATATCATGATCAAGTTGGTTGCTTAGGCTCTCCATACGTCTGTCATGTCATGTTTCAAATTACCAAAATGACAAATCCAAAAGATAATTAGTGTGGTTTTCAACTTCTGGGGAATTCACTAGGTAGCATGGTCCTTTCTCTGCCAACCGAAACAATGGGGGAGGGCTTGGTTTAAATCCTTGTCTAATTTCAGTCAAGCTTTGTTAGCCAAATAACTTTGAAGATTATATACTAAATAGACGTCTTTATTTTCTTAGATACTATGCAGGAGATATTACAAGGATATATAACCTTTCCATTCTTCTAAATCAAACCGCCCATCTTATGGTTTGCAGAGTATTTGTGAGGCCATATCATTACTATTGCAAGGAATTCGCAAAAAGATAGGCAAGATAGTAGATACTAGAGTATGGTCACATCGTTGGATACCCTATAACAACCCATCTCCAACACATAATAAGGAACAAATCATAGATTTGGATTTACGTGTGTCTGCACTCTTGGTGGAGGGTACTTCTTTGTGGAATACAGAGAAAATTAGAGAGTCAATTATTTATGAGGAAATTCCATTTATTTTGAGCATTCGTCCATTGATATGCCTTCCAGATGCGTATATGTGGCGTTATACGAAGTCAGGGAATTATACAGTCAAATCAGGATATACATTGGCTATGTCTAACAATAATTTGGAGTTTTTTTATACTTAGTTACCCTCGATCAATGACTTAAAAGCGCATATTTGGAAGCTTTCAATCCCGCATAAACTTCATCACTTCCTATTTAAAATTTTATCGAGCGCGCTTGCGGTTACCGAACAATTGCAAAAACGTAAACTCTGTTCAGATGCAGTTTATGCTCTATGTGGAGCAGAGAGTGAATCTATTAGCCATGCTTTATTTACATGCCCACCAGCTTTTCGGTGTTGGGCTCTGTCAACTATTCCTATTCAGAACACCATATTTCCAACACCAAATATTTATGAAAATATATACTATCTTCTCTCATCGGTCTTCAAGTGGTGGACAGGGGATCATCTTCTAGTATATCCTTGGAAGTTATGGTATACTTGAAAGACATGAAATGATTTTATCTTGAATAATAATAGGCAATGGGATCCCATATATTCAATTGATCTAGCTTTGAAAGAGGCTACGGAGTGGTGCCTTGCGCACAATGATGGCAAAATGGAGAGCTCCACTAGTTGTTTGCCAATAGGTTTGGCTCCCATAGAGCTGGTACTTAAATTTCTTGTCAGTCCAATTTGTTATAGCGACGGATCGTGGAAACTAGGAAATACAACTAGTGGTCTCAGTTGGATTTTGAAACACGGTGATTGATCTACCATTTTACTAGGTCTCTCCGGTACAAGATGGGGATTAAGGGTGCTTATACAGAACTTCTGAGCTTATTATGGGCAATGTCATGCTTGGTGTAAAAAGGACATCAATGCTCTCACTTTATCACTAATTCTAAACAATTGGAAGAAATGATTCAAAACCGTTAGACTAGCCAGCATTTGCGTTAAAGTTAACTGCTTTTTGTACACTTCAATGGTTTTTCACAGGTTTCAGGTTGGTGCATTACTCAAGAATACTGAATATGGAGGCAGATTGGCTAGCTAAAGTAGCACGAAGAAGCACGAGGACTTTTTCTTACGTCGATAAAATTTATACTCTTTGGTCTGTAAATCATAATGTTGTTTCGCTGAAATAATTTTTTTATTTTTGTGTCGAAGAAAAAGAAAAGAGCGAAAGGAAAAAGTCAATTGACAACATGATAGTAAAAATGTAACATTTTGCATGGTAAGAAAAGAAAAAGGGTAACTCTAAGTTTGGAACATAGATCCACTATATATAAATAAGAGGAAAGATCAAAGATTTAAGGTGGATAAGAATCAAATCTAAAATAGGACTTGGTACTTTATGGTTAATGTGAAGATTTAGTATCTGTAAAGTTATATAGCAATAGACAAAATTTCAACTTTTTGTTAGAAATTATTTCTCTAATATGGTATAACATTTTTCTCTATATTTTTAGTATAAGATGACTAGTCTTGAAAAAAATTTGGCCCATCATGTTATCAAAAATTATTTTTAACAAACAACCAAAAATTAGTATCGACACTATGGAAAAACTCAGACCTGCTTAAGATTAAATGATTTTTATCTCCAAATTTTATAGTTTCTACAATTATAAAAGCCCAAATTCGTGTATTTTTTTTTTATTAACTTCAAATGTCGAGTGGATTATGAAAATATGGCCCATTTATAAAACTGAAACTTTTCGTGTTCAAAAAGTGTATATTTAGAACTCTTCATCGATTATCACTCCTTGTCTGATTTGGATTTTTGTTCTCTTTGGTAGAAATATGTTCTAAAATAAAAATATAACAAAGACAAAAGATCAAAGTTGTTATGCTTTGAATGAGATTCTTGACTTAGAAGCGCAAAACCAAAATCCACCGGCTGAAAATAGAAGCATCACCCAACTCTCACTCTAACGCCGCAGCCACTCAAACAAAAAACAGGAAAGAGGAGCCACTTGCCGCCCATTGGATTGTGAAAGTGTTGATTGTGATCAAATTTTCAAATGGTTGTTGCCATCAATTTATATATGATGAGGTTATTTATAAACCTCTTTTCAAGCTCAAACTATTGGACCCTTTTCAAATTAAATCAATTTATCAAACGTATTGATGATCTAATTAAAACTCTTGACATAACTGAGGTGATGCAAAATTTTAGCTATGAACATAAATTGCACTACTGCATATCATATGATCATATAATGCATTATTACACACCATAATATTTTTCCTAGCTAGTTAACTATATATGCTCAGTACTCTATAACATGGTCTACAAAGCTACCTAGGCATTGTGTAACACTTGTAAACCGCCAAGTTGGCTAAGTATGTCGGGATGACCAAGCCAAAGGATAAAGACCGAGAGTCGAAAGTTTGAAAACCTAAGGCTAAGATTTTATTCGGGAAAAACTAAGGAAAGTCTAAGTGGTTAGGAAATAACTCGGAAAAAATTTCAAAGTGTTTGCATTGTGATTGGATAATTGGGAAAGATGCACGATTTGTACGAGAATTTCAGTCAAGGCTCGTTTATAATTAATTTTTATAATTAATTATTAATAGAGATAGAATTTAAATCCTATATTGCGAAGACAGATCAATGTAGCACAGTAAAGGATCGAATCCACAAAGACCAGACAGTACAACTTTTAGTTTAACTTCAAATCAAATTAAGACAGAATAATACGATGGTTGTATCGGAATCAAAGCAACAATTAAAATAAACGGTTGTAAACAATAAACTAAAAAATTCAGGTATTAGGGATTCCATAGGTTATCAGATTTGAAAGCTCAGGTTAACATGCATGAATTTACTTTGAAAATAGTTCTCAACATGAAAGACAACAATATAATAATCTTTTCTCAAAGTATTAAACCTTATGTTCGAATTACTAAAGATAAACTCTCGCCGTATTTAGATAATTCAATCAAGCATTAAGTTCATATTCAATTGTTCATAAGCATTCAAGACAATACTCTCGCAAGCAAGAACACTTATTCATCTAGATTAGATCAGATCTTTAAACCAAATCTCTTTGCGTTTACCAACCTAATATCAATGAACTAGATGACCAATGTAATTTAAGCATTAAGAACAAGTCTAGACTAAGAACCTAACAAATTTAATTATTTTTGTTAAACCCTAACATTCAAACATGATTTCCTTGGGAAACCCTAAAACCTAACTAGAGAACTACTCAGACATAGCAAAGCTAACACAAAGCAATGTCAAAGAAGAACTCAAAATAATAAAATAAAAATAGATATTGAAACAAGGGTTCAGAGAAACTTCTCCCAAATACAAGGCTCTGGATCCTCGTCTCCCTAAGTAATAACTTAGAATAAAATAAAGCGTAGTCAATAATAAAACATAGCCAAAAGGTTTTTATAGTAGAAAAATAAATAAATTAAAATAAGAAAAGTTGGATAGGCTTGATGACACATTTGCAAAATATGAAAAATCTTCAAAATTCTCCCAGGTAGGTGGACCGATCGGTCCAAGTGTGGATCCCTTGGTCTATATTTTCTTTGCTCCCTGTTTTACTAGACAGACCGGTCCCAGTCAGGACCCCTTGTTGGGGTCAAAAATGGTCACAAAAAAATTAGTGTTCAAAAACGTTGATATACGCATCGATCTCGATCGGCGGAGAAAACCAATCAAATTCGCAATATTCCCAAAGGACAATGAAGGACGCGTTTCGGAAGAATCGAGAAACGATCACAAAACCCACTAAGCGATCATCTCTGCACTCTTTTGTCCTTAGTCGAGAATGGTTTTTTCCCACCAGGTTTTCCTATCATTAAGGTTTTAATGAGGCAAGATGATCCGCTTACTCGGAATGAATGTCGGAGGAATAAGGAAAACCTCGATGAATGCGCAATCTCCAGACAAACATTTTAATCCTGTATATTTTTACGGAAAGCACGAACCTTGCTCAAATACGAAAAATTGGGACGTTTTCGGATATACATTCATCTCGGTAGTTGGCGAGACAGATAAGAAACATTCATCTCGCCAACTGGCAAGATGAATTTGAGCAAGGAATTCATCCAGCTAGTTAGCGAGATGAATCGGACAATTCATCTCGTAAACCGGAGAGATGAATTTGCACATGAAATTCATCTCTCCAACTGGCAAGATGAATCAAAACATTCATCTCGCCAACTGGCGAGATTAATTTTCACATAGAATTCATCTCGCCAATTGGCGAGATGAATTTACACTCAAAATTCATCTCTCCCGTTAACGAGATGAATCAGACAATTCAACTCGCCAGTTGGTGAGATGAATCGGACAATCGAATCACTTTAAATGAATCGTCTCTTGTTTTGCATCGTTTTGAGTCTCCATTGAAGTTTTACGATGAAAATTGCAAAAATCGTTCCTTTCATACGACAAATTCCTATGACTTGCAAAAGAATCGTGAAATCGTTTCATATTAACCAGACATGGAAAAAGATAGCGGTTAACTTAAATATTGATGTCATCCCATTTACGACCCTTCCGCAAAAGTATCGATCGTAGAGTTCGTTTTCTTGACAAGAGTCATGAAAACCGTTTAAACCGTAAAACGGCCCAACGAGGCTTAAAACACGACTACGGCCCACTTACGATTCTAGATAAGAAACAAGCCCTAACGTGATGACGGTCGAAGCTTGTCTTGCAAGTTGAAGAGAAATGGAAGAAATCAAGAAAAGAAAGATTTCCGCATGAGAATCCATTAAGAAAATGAAGATTTTGGCAAAGGAACGAAGGAAAAAAGGAAGATGGAGCAATTCAGAAGTCTATATAAGAAATATCAAGCGATGGTTCAAGACACGTTCAACTCTCTCCGCACCAGAAATACTTAGGGCTTTAGATTGCTTATTTTCCGTTCTTAGCGAGCTACGACTCAATTAGGTTATCGGTCTCTGTTGTTAGATCTAGGATACTCGCCGATAGTTCTTGCAGCCAGGACTATCATCGGCTTGTAACACGCTCAAACGATTCAAAATAAGAAAACTTCTTTTGCCCTCTTTCGTACTTTTAATCTCGTGTTTTATTATTGTTTGATGTGTTTTGATCTTGTATTTGTTTGAATAACAGAAATCCGGGATCTGGGGAAAGACAGAGTCATCTCTGATTTTTGTGACTAACGGAAATCGACAGTGCCAATCTTGGTTCCCACAGTTTGGTGCTAAAAGGAGGGGGACAAGAAATTTCTTTTACGTGAAACCATGAGTTCAGGCATGACTACTGATATTCAAAACAACCAACCAGCTCGTGACGGTTTTCCACGGCACGAAAACGTTGAGCAGACTCCGCCAAAAAACGTCATTGTAGTCAACGTAGACGCAAGCACTGCGGCATTCAGGGAGATAAGAAGATGTTCTCGACTCTTGAAAAGAAGCCGGAAGAACAAGATAAGCTCTCTCACAAAAAAGTGGAAACCCTAACTGCGAGAACCAAAGTCATCCTCCCACGTGTAACCACTAAAATATGCGAGAGAAGACTTAACTTCGTAACCCGTCTGAAGGGACACAGAACACGCAAAAAGGACCGCCGGAACAAATTCCCGACGAGTTAACTTCCTGAAGCGGCTTTAAAAAGCAATATCCCACCTCTCAGTGAGGGAACATAAGATATCGAAGCCGAAAAAGTCAGTCTAGAGCTTAGTAATTTTCTGAAGAATCGGACAAAGAAGTAAATATACAACCTAAAAGGGTTAGAGATCGTTTGACTCGGTAAAATCCCCGATTCGATAAGCCCATGACCGAGGAAGAGGAAAATATCTTATGGGTTGAGCAAAAAAAACAAGCCGAGTGATGCGATCCTAGATCAAAACTCTAGTGAAAGGCTCGAAAAACAAGCAATAGGCTCGACAATAACTGGTCCGGACTTCCACTAGGCGGTTGGATGGCTTATGCGAGCTGTCGGGTGGGCTGTGGGCTCGAAGGAACGGGCCAGCTGGAACGTGGGGAACGATAGACGGATAAGAGCAGCTCGGGAAACAGACAAGACAAGCTTGGTATGCAGCACGGAACGCAGACGGTTCAGCCGAGAAGGGCCTGGAACGATGGCTCGGCTGCTTGATAGTAGGATTTTTAGTTCCTACTGGGTATCAATTACCCATCGTTGTAGTATAGATGGGTTGTCAATCCATAATGGGAATGTACTAAACAATCTGGATGCAATGGATGCTTTAAAGTCAAGCTAAGTGTTAAAAAGGGTGGTTTGCTAAAAGGTCCTAAGTGCAATGAACTTAAAATGCATAAACATAAAAAGAAGCATAAAAGGCTCAAATGTTAAAAAAAAACAGAGTAAAAGCAAAGAGGATGAAAGATGTAAGAAATGTAAAGCAGTTCCTTAAGAAAAAGGGTAATTGACTAAGGATCCATCATGGGCTACCTAACTACCTAACATACCTCATACAATGAGCTAACCCCTAGACAGTAGCAACATAAGCAATCAATTCCAATTCCTTGGCAATCAATCTCAAACAAAGCAGTCATAGACTCAACTGCCGTCATAGACGGTGACTACCTAGCAGGCATGAACATCAACTACTATAGTCAATAAGCTTCCCAAACATCTAATGCCTTAGAAGGGGAAAACGAATCTCTGAAATCACCTAAGTCTGGACACCTTCAATGACTCACCTTCCGGTGTTGAAGGGCCTAACAATGGGTTTTCAGTACCTTCCGGGTAGAAATACAATCAACATTTCGAACAGGTGAAACATAAGGGATTTAAGAACAAACAAATTAGGTACTAAGGTAAACGCAGAACATCAACCCTAGTCTACCCCATCCTCATGAACTTAGTTGACTACTCACTACTCATGGGAGTAGAAGCAGAGAAAACAGAAAGCATAACCTTAAGGCTAAACATGCAGATCTAGGAAGAACAGATGAAGAACAGCAATAACACAAATCCGGAAATGAAGGACAACAATAAAACTGTAAAAAGATGAAGAATAAACTTAAAACAGAAGATTAAAGCTTAAAGCAAAAATAGAGATGCACAAACTAAACAACAACCTAAAGTTAAGCAACAAATCAAAGGAAAGACAGAAGATTAACTTAAAACTTGAAAGAAATCTGGTTTTTACACCAAGAACATGAAGAACAACAAAGGAAAATAAAACCTAAGACTAAAACCTAAAAAGGAAAGAAAAACTAAGCTTGTTGCAAATGGGGGCGAATTAGGGCTTTTATAGTGTTCAGAGAAAAGCACTAATTCGCACTAAAGAAAAGAAGCTAATCATTGGCTTGGATCTTGGGCCTTGATTCTGGTGCTATCCGAATTTGAGTTGGTCGGGTCGGAGCGTGTTTGACTTCGAGTTGGTAAGTACGTGATCAATCCGGGCTGAGGACGCTTGAATGAGATCGATCCAACTGAGATGCATCTGAGAGTGGGATCGATCCAGGCATAGAGTACCTGAGATCGATCCACACAAGTGTGGGATTGATCTTGCCTTACTTCCTTCTTAGTCTTGCTTCAATTCCATGCACTTCCTTAGCTTCGTTCGAGACTTCACACATTTCCTTGAAAGAGAGAGAGAGATCGATCCAGGTAAAGGTGGAGATCGATCCATGCTAAGATGGGATCGATGTGAGATCGATCTGAGGTGACTACGGGATCGATTTGGAGTGTTGCTGGGATCGATTTGAAGTCTTGCGGGATCGATATACAAGCTTGGTGTTGGGATCGATCTGGACTTGATGCAGAAGTTCCTGAGATTGATCCAGACATGTGCTGGGATCGATCATGTTTTGGCCCTAAGGTAGATCCAGTCCATTCCATGCTAAGTGCTGCTCCATTCAACGTTAAGTGCTACTTTTCTTAAATCTCACAATTCTATCCCGAAAACTCTTGAAAGTCCTAAAAAATCTCCAAAATGCGTGCATATCCAAATTTTAATGCAAAAGTCCTAAAAATCATAAACTTACTAGAATCAACTATAAATGTGATGTATGCACGCTTTTAGACCTCAAAATTGATGATAATTGATATGTAAAATCCATGAAAATTCAGAGTCATCAACTCCCCAAAACTAAATCCTTGCTTTCCCTCAAGAAAGTAATTCAGAAGTCTAGGAGTGAGGTTTGGAAGTGGGAACTCAGAACCAAAACACGCTGCAAACACAGGTAATGTTAATGTCTTGGTTACTAGTTCTATAATGCAATTATAAGTTCATCATACTTAAAAACTTTAGCCATACTCATCAAAGTTCATCACAGACCAATTCCAACTTCCACAATGCATTCAAATTC
Organism: Iberis pinnata; assembly: GCA_900406425.1. Lineage (NCBI taxonomy): Eukaryota > Viridiplantae > Streptophyta > Magnoliopsida > Brassicales > Brassicaceae > Iberis > Iberis pinnata. Next base: position 20,593 of record OVBE01000459.1, read on the forward strand.
GTTTGTCCCTTTAACATTCATTAATCATGAACCATGGATCAAGTCATGTGCCTTCAATGAACTCATTTGGTCAAGGACATGTTAAGGAGTAAAGATGACCCCTTGATGTAGTGGTTAGTAATTCGGAACAAGGGTTCTCTCAAAAAGGGAATGAGCTTTAGCAGAAGCCTAAAGGTAAGAACACTTAGATGCATACAGAAATAGAACCCCATCTACCCAATGCTAATGAAACCTAAGTTTACTAATTCTACATATATATGCGTCCTAATTCTATCCTTTTGAAACTTCAAAGTGATCAAAGGAACAAACAAGAAGATTTCATTAGATAGCAAGGGTCCTTCCGAATCCTCCCCCAAACCTGAATTACACAGTCTCTATGTAATCCAAATTGTGGATTGGACTCAAGGTTGGACAGGATAGTGAGAAAGCATTAAAAACATTTTAAACATAAGCAACAAACAGAAGCAGCAATCACAACGAGCAGACATGAATCAAAGCATAACAAGAGGATCTTACAATGAAGGAGGGGTTGGGATGGACCTAAAAAAGGGTATGAATGATTCTTAAAGGAGGTCCTCATCCTTCATGTTATAGTATCCTTGATCAACATTTGGTGCTTCTTACTGTTGCTGCTGGAGTGCGTGAGATTGTTGAATTTCTTGATGGTGTTGAACTGATCCACTGTTCCCTTCTTCTTGTTCTGCTTGGGCAATGAGAAGATCGCGTTGCTCTTGAGTCTCTCTTTGTTGTCTTGTTTTCTGCAACGTCTCAGCAATCTCTCATGTACGAAGCTCCCTCTTCGAGAGAATCGGGGTGCTTGGTGAAGATTCAAGAAAGATAGTAGGGTCCCCATCTTTCCATCTCGAGATTTCTCGCTCCCTTCTCTGCCTTCTTAGTATTCTTTCTCGTGACGGTTGAAACATCCTTCATCCTAGAAAAAAATCAAGATAACCTGTCATCTTTAGTTCGATCGATCGCGTTGCAAAGCTAAGAGCGGTACAAAAATGTTTTTGAAAGAGCGAAATCGGTTTTAGTGAAAAATATTGAACCTGGATTGGAAGTTTTCAAAGGTTGAATATCAAAGAAGCTAAAAAATGAAACCGATTTTTAAGAGAGAGTAGTTGTGAAGTTGATGAGTTATAGGATAAGAAGTACTCCCTTAATATAGACCTATTGGCGATTTCGAGGAGGTGGTGGTGAGTGGAAGTTTGTGGTAGAGGATTAAAGATGGTGTATGTAGAGGAGGATTAAAGAGGAAACATTGATGTGATGGGGGGGGGTGGATGTGTAAGAGATGTGATGGAGCATCTTGGAAAGGTAGAGTGGGCATTTGATATCTTGTTGTTCGTACAATTGACAGTTCACTGCTATGGCTCAAGTTCTCGCCATGGATCGATCTCTCCTTCGGCGGCGGATCAATCCCGTTGTGAGTGTGGATCAATCCCGTCGTGAGTGTGGGTAAATCCCGTCATGAGTGTCGATCGATCCCGACGCCACTCCAAACTTATTTCCTAATTACCTGAAACACCAAAAACCAAAATTGAACTAGGATGCATCAGATAAGATATTGAAAGATAGAAAGCCGAAAAAGGAATATTTACAAAGATAGTCATGGGATTTGCTCCCAAGTGAGCTTGTTTATAGTCACTAAGCTTGACTTCCTGTTTTTAGGATATGTGCACTTGAGATGGTTCCCCAAGGGGAACTGAGGTTCCTTCTGAGATTGCTTTGTCTGCCAAGTATGGTTTCACACGTTGTCCATTCACTGTAAATTCAGTTCCAATGTTTCCAACCAAAGTGACAGCTCCATATGGTAACACTTCCTTCACAGAGAATGGTCCAGACCACCTGGATTTGAGTTTTCTTGGGAACAACTTCATTCTTGAATTGAACAAAAGGACTTGGTCACCGGCGTTGATTTCCTTTACTAGGATCTTTTTATCATGAAATTCATTGGTCATTTCCTTGTATATTTTGGAACTTTCATAAGCGTTGAGCCTGAACTCCTCCAGTTCGTGTAGGTCTATCTCCCTCTTCTCTTGAGCTGTCTTGAGGTCAAAGTTTAGGAGTTTAGTTGTCCAAAGTGCCTTATATTCTAATTCAACTGGCAAGTGGCATGCTTTCCCGTAGAGTAGCTGAAATGGCGTTCGTCTTATTGGTGTCTTGAAAATTGTTTTGTATGCCCATAATGCATCATCCATCTTTACTGACCAATCTCTCCTGGAGGTTGCAACAATCTTTGCTAAAATCGCCTTGATCTGCCTGTTTGATACTTCGACCTGTCCACTTTTTTTGGATGATAAGGTGTTGCCACCTTATGCTTTACCCCATACTTCCTCAACAGACCTTCAAAGACTCTGTTTATGAAGTGAGAGCCTCCATCACCGATCACTACTCTTGGTACCCCGAAGATTACACTTTTGAAAAGCTTTAGAACTACATTCGCATGGTTGGTTGGACTAGAAATTGCCTCTACCCATTTGGAGACATAGTCAACGGCTACCAGAATATAACTATTACCAAAAGATGGAGGATTGAATGGTCCCATGAAATCAATTCCCCAGACGTCAAACACTTCAAGCTCTAAAATCGGATTCCAAGGCTTCTCATTTCTTCTCCCAATGTTCCCTGCCCTTTGACATGGGTCGTAGGTAGAGATGAAACTAAGCATGTCTTTGAAAAGTGTTGGCCACCACAAACCTGCATGAAGGATTTTCTGAGCAGTCTTAAGTGTTGCAAAGTGACCTCCATAAGAGGAACCATGATAGTGTTCCAGAATTCCTTTTACTTCATCTTCAGCTACACCTTCTGAATAGTCCGTCGGAACCCCTTTTGTAGAGAAAAGTGTCATCTCAATAGTAATCCTTTTCATCACTTAGGAACTTCCTTTTTCTATGCTCGTTGAAATCTTCAGGTATTGTCCCACAGACCTTGTAATTAACGAAGTCTGCATACCATGGTGCTGCTTTCGTTGTTACTACTTCACTTTCCAAAAACGCACATATATGGATTATCATGAGTTGCTCTTCAAGCATAGAGTCATCAATTGGTACCGAGTCGTCAATCCTCATTCTTGACAAGTGATCTGCTACTTCATTTTCAATACCCTTTTTATCCACTATCTCCATGTCAAACTCTTGCAATAAGAGAATCCATCTTAGCAATCTCGGTTTGGTGTCCTTCTTAGCATAGATATGCCTCAGCGCAGCATGATCAGTATAAAATACCACCTTTGAACCAACCAAGTAGCTTCTGAATTTTTAAAATGCAAAGACGACTGCTAGCAACTCCTTCTCTGTTGTTGCATACTTCACATGAGCATCATTCATAGTCCTACTAGAATAATAGATGACATGCAACTTTTTTATCAATCTTCTGCCCCAAGACAGCTCCAACTGCATAGTATGAGGCGTCGCACATGATCTCAAATGGGTAGTCCCAATTGGGAGCCTGAACTACTGGTGCAGTTACCAAGGCTTCATTGATACGGTGGAAAGCTTCCAAACATTCTGTGTCGAAGTTAAACTCGGCTTCCTTAAACAAAAGCCTTGTAAAAGGTCTGACGATCCTTGAGAAATCATTGATAAACCTTCTATAGAAGCCCGCATGACCAAGGAAGCTCCTAATGTCCTTTACTGTCTTTGGCGGACCATTACATCGATTTTAGCCTTGTCTACCTTTATACCCTTCTATGAGATCTTGTGTCCTAGCACTATCCCTTCCCGTACCTTGAAGTGGCACTTCTCCCAGTTCAAGACTAGATTTGTCTCCTCACACCTGGTTAAAACCTTGCACATATTTGATAAACAGGAGGAGAAAGAAGAGCCGTACACAGAGAAATCATCCATGAACACCTCAACTACCTCCTCGATTAAATCTGAAAAAATAAAAGTCATACACCTCTAAAAGGTGGCAGGTGCATTGCAAAGCCCAAATGACATCCTTTTATACGCAAAAGTGTCGTAAGGGCGCGTGAATGTGGTTTTTTTGCTGATCTTGAGGGTGAATAGGGATTTAGAAAAATCCACTATATCCATCAAGGAAGCAGTAATAAGGATGGTTGGCTAGGCGTTCTAACATTTGATCTATGAAGGGTAAGGGGAAATGGTCTTTTCTAGAGGATGCATTCAACTTCCTGTAGTTAATGCACATTCTATGACCACTGATTGTTCTGGTTGGTATTAGTTCATCCTTGTCATTTTAAATCACAGTGATTCCTCCCTTTTTTTGGGACACAATAAACCGGTGATATCCAAGTACTATCTGAGATAGGGTAGATAACACCAGCATCCAGCAATTTTAGAATTTCCTTTTTTACCACTTCTTTCATATTGGGGCTTAGTCTTCTTTGGGGTTCAATGCTAGAATCATATTCATTTTCAAGATTGATCCTATGAGTGCATAGACTAGGTGATATCCCTTTTATGTCATCCAATGAATACCCTACTGCTTTCCTAAAATTCCTCAATTTAGTTAACAGTGATTCTAACTCATTTTCACTAAGTTCACTACTCACTATAACTAGGTATGTTGAGTTTGGTCCAAGAAAAGCATACCTTAGTTGTTTAGGGAGTGGTTTCAGTTCCATACTTGGTGCCTTTAGTTCAGACCAGTCTTCAAATATATCAGAGTCTATTGGAGCTTTGGTAGTCTTTGGACTCGGTTCCTCTTTAAATCCAAACTCTTCAGCAGCTGAGAAGACTTGTCTTTTTGGACCCCGGGTATCTTCGAATGGTTCTCCGGGCTCCACTGGTATTTGTGAGTCCAAGATTATCTCATACTCCAGACTTTCTCCTCGTACGTCTCTTTTATCCCCATTCTTGGTCAATGCAATTTGTAGGTGGTCTTCCTGTCCAATCTCTTCCAGGAATTCATCAGTGAGTTCTTGTATGGAGGCATCAAATTGATTGCGTCAAGAAGAGGTACCTTGATTTCAATGTCCTTCATATATTTCTCAAAAACGCTTTTGTACTTTGCCATGATTTCCTTCTTGAATCTAGAAGGGAAAGGCAACCGTGGAACATATGGTGGGGGAATGAAGGGTGTATCTTTTTGTTGTGTTGCAGATGGTTGTTCAACAGGAGGTGGTTCTGTGATTACTTCTGGTGGATGTTGCAATGGCCTCTGTGTATCAGTTATTGCAGGTTCTTCTTCTCCAGTTTCTTTCAAACACGACCCCCCCCCAACTTGGTTACCATTTTCCTCAGTGATAAGAGAAGGCTGGCGTGGTCGTAACGCCTTCCCAGTGCAGAGAGTAATTGCTTTCACATGAGTAACATAATGGGGTTGTGAAGTGGAGGCGCAGTGTAGTGTACCAGATGAAGAAGTAGAGTAGGAGGCAGTTTTGCTTTCCAGTGAAGAGATGCGGGAGGTAAGTGCGTCAAGCTTGGCGTAGACATCATTGAAAGAAGAGTCCAATCGAGTATGAAGTTCACCAAACTTTTTTGATGTTTCCTGCATACTAGTCGCTTGACCATGTAGAAGTTGTTGAAGTAGTGCCTCAATGTTTGTAGATGCAAGAGGGGGTGGAGGAGGAGGGACAGAGACTTGCATTTGAGGAGATCGATCTCGAGGTGGAGTGGTTGCAAAGAAACTGCGTTTGTAAGCATAGTCTTGGAAGGGTCGAATGTCCTTCTGAGGTGGTGCTGGGTACACTTGGTCGTGTGGGTTAGCAACGTTGTTGCTTTGGTAAGAAAGACCAGGGTTATTAGAGTAGTTGAAGTACCCTTTGTTGTAACCCATGTGGTTCTGCACATAGCACATTTCTTCTTGTTGTAGAGTTTCGACAACTTGAATCTAGAGTTGTTCTTCATTAGAGATGAAGTGAACTTGATGTTGTTGACCCAGGAGTAACCTGTCCAACTTCTCATTCAGGGCCTTGATCTCCTTCTTAGTGCCATCATCAAAAGCAGAACTACCTCTAGGTGTTCTGTCATAGTCCTCACTATAAATCCCATCATATTGTGCAAGGTTCTCAACCAACTCCCATCCGTCATCAACACTCTTGTTGAGGAAGTTCCCGTTACTTGCAGTATCGAGCAACATTCTAATCTTCGGTAAGGTACCTTTGTAGAGTGTGCTGAGTAAGGAAGCCTTGCTGAAACCGTGATGGGGGCATTGCATAGTGTAGTGTTTAAATCGCTCCCATGCCTCAGAGAATGTTTTAGCGTTCTTCTGTGCAAACCCTGAGATGTCATTCCTCAAGCGTGCTGTTCTAATAGTTAAGAAGAACTTTGCAAAGAATGCCTTCTTGCATGCATCCCACGTTGTGATGGAGTTCCTGGGGAGTGACTTCTCCCACTGATGTGCCTTCTGTCCCAAAAGACAAAGGGAAGAGGCGTAGCTTGAATGCATATTCATTCACACCGTTTATCTTCGTGAGACTGCAGAACATGTCGAACTCATCGAGGTGATCAAGTGGATCTTCCATAGGTAGTCCATGGAACTTGTTGCCTTGCACCATAGCAATGAGACTATGCTTGATCTCGAAGTTGTTGTTCTGAACTGCAGGTGGATTGATTCCATGTCTGACGGTGTGAGTGTTGGGGTTGTCACCAGCACCTATGGTGTTCTGGTTGTCTCTGTCAACGTTGTCTGCCATTTGTAAGTTTAACCATCTCAAGTGTTCTGTACGTTTGTGTCCATGTCCTGCCCGAGAATGTTCTTGTTCAAGCTCTGATGTCGTCAACGAGTGGAAGCAAGTCAGTTGGTCCTCTACTTCTCAGGTTCATACACTGCTAAGCATGTACCTGAAAACAAATCAAACAAAGGTAGACGAGTAAGTAAAAAAGTAAAAGAAGCTTGATCTGAAAAGATCCAAAATCAAAAATGTGTAACAAATCCCAAATGGCAATGGCGACAAATTGATAGTAGGATTTTTAGTTCCTACTGGGTATCAATTACCCATCGTTGTAGTATAGATGGGTTGTCAATCCATAATGGGAATGTACTAAACAATCTGGATGCAATGGTTGCTTTAAAGTCAAGCTAAGTGTTAAAAAGGGTGGTTTGCTAAAAGGTCCTAAGTGTAATGAACTTAAAATGCATAAACATAAAAAAGAAGCATAAAAGGCTCAAATGTAAAAAAACAGAGTAAAAGAAAAGAAGGTGAAAGATGTAAGCAATGTAAAGTAGTTCCTGAGGACAAAGGGTAATTGACTAAGGATCCATCCTGGGCTACCTAACTACCTAACATACCTCATACAATGAAATAACCCCTAGACAGTAGCAACATAAGCAATCAATTCCGATTCCTTGGCAATCAATCTCAAGCAAAGCAGTCACAGACTCAACTGCCGTCATAGACGGTGACTACCTAGCAGGCATGAACATCAACTACTATAGTCAATAAGCTTCCCAAACATCTAATGACTTAGACGGGAGAAACGAATCTTTGAAATCACCTAGGTCCGGACACCTTCAATGACTCACATTCCAGTGTTGAAGGGCCTAACGACGGGTTTTCAGTCCCTTCCGAGTAGAAATACAACCAGCATTACGAATAGGTGAAACAAAATGGATTTAAGAACAAACAACTTAGGTACTAAGGTAAACCCAGAACATTAACCCTAGTCTACCCCATCCTCAGGAACTTAGTGGACTACTCACTACTCATGGGAGTAGAAGTAGAGAAAATAGAAAACATAACATTAAAGCTAAACATGCAGATCTAGTAAGAACAACAAGAACACAAACCCATAAATGAAGAACAACAATAAAACAGTAAAAAGATGAAGAATAAACTTAAAACATAAGATTAAAGCTTAAAACGAAAATAGAGATGCACAAACAAAACAACAACCTAAAGTAAGCAAGAAATCAATGGAAAAACAGAAGATTAACTTAAAAATTGAAAGAAATCTAGTTTTTACACCAAGAACATGAAGAACAACAAAGGAAAATAAAACCTAAAACGAAAACCTAAAAAGGAAAGAAAAACTAAGCTTGTTGCAAATGGGGGCGAATTAGGGCTTTTATAGTGTTCAGAGAAAAGCCCCAATTCTCACTAAAGACAAAAAGCTAATCATTGGCTTGGATCTTGGGCCTTGGTTCTGGTGCTATCCGAATTTGAGTTGGTCGGGTCGGAGCGTGTTTGACTTCGAGTTGGTAAGTGCGTGATCGATCCGGGCTGAGGACGCTTGCATGAGATCGACCCAACTGAGATGCGTCTGAGAGTGGGATCGATACAGGCATAGAGTACATGAGATCGATCCACACAAGTGTGGGATCGATCCTGCCTTGCTTCCTTCGTAGTCTTGCTTCAGTTCCATGCACTTCCTTAGCTTCGTTTGAGACTTCACAAATTTCCTTGAAAGAGAGAGAGAGAGAGAGAGAGATCAATCCAGGTAAAGGTGGAGATCGATCCATGTTGAGATGGGATCGACCTGAGATCGACCTGAAGTGACTACGGGATCGATCTGGAGTATTGTTGGGATCGATCTGAAGTGTTGCGGGATCGATCTACAAGCTTGGTGTTGGGCTCGATCTGGACTTGATGCTAATTGATATGTAAAATCCATTAAAATTCAGAGTCATCACTGCTTCAGATGGTTGCGGGTATGCGATATGGCCGAGACTATGTCGAGTCTTAGCCGAATGGAATTTTGAAGGAGATTTTGGATGGTTTGTTGTATGATATGAATAGAAAGATGATGAAATACCTTGATTGACTTATCGAATAATCAATCAAGAACGCAGGATCTCTGAATCCTTTACGGATATAAAGTAGCCGGGATTCTCAATCCAATGAGCAAGAAATATGTTGTTGTTCTAAAACAAACTGATTTTTGATCATAAAACTCGCTAAAAAAGAAGGAAGTGCCGATGGCTTGTACTTAAAGGCACATGCGCCTAGGGCTTTGCAACATAGCCCAAAACAACGAAGCATGCAAGCCTCTTAAAGAAAAACAACTAGAGTATTAAGAAAAACAACAAGTCTTGCAAAATAAAAGGAAAGCTTCTAGAAGTGTCTTGAAAAAGAAAGCTTCTAGAAGGCTTTTTATTTTCTTGTGCCAAGTATGTAAAATACTTTTTCCAGATATCCTTTCAGAAAGCTTTAACGAAAGTGGATAACTTGCCTCGTTAAAACCTTAGTGATTGGCAAAAAACCCAAGGTGGGATAAAAAGACGACCATCTCTACTAAGGACAAAAGAGTGCAGGAATTATCCACTTAGCTGACTGGTCAGATATCTGGTTCTTGTGAGTTGATAATCTTGAACATCTGGTATGTTTCGCATGTTTGCTCTTCTTGGTCCGAATGAAGCATCATGTGGGCTTGTTGCGCCAACTCTCTTGCTTTAGATCTTGTGATCCTTCCTGCAGGTTCAAGCTGCTTTGGTTCAAGCTCGGGTTCAGGTTCAAGCTCATCTACGATCACATCATCTTCCCTTTCTTGAAAACGATTTGACCTCAAATCGGAATTTGCAATATAAGGAATTAAATCATAAACATTGAATGAACTTGATGTTTGATACTTCCCTTTTAGGTCGAGTCTGTAGGCATTGTCGTTGATCTTCTGAATAACTTAAAAAGGGACCATCAACTCGCGGCTTCAGCTTGGACTTTCTCTCTTCTGGGAACCTGTCCTTGCGTAAATGAAGCCACACCAAATCGCCGACTTCAAATGGCATCTTCTTTCGCCCTTTGTTGGCATGCTTATGATATTTGCTGCGTTTCTTCTCAATATTGAGTCTAGCTTGCTCATGTAGCTTCCGAATCTGTTTTGATTTCTTTTTGCCGTCAACACTGCAACGTTCTTTCTCAGGCAAATGAATCAAGTCTAGAGGGGAATTGGGATTAAAACCATATACAATTTCAAAAGGTGAAAAGAGAGTTAAAGAATGCTTAGCGTGATTGTAAGAAAACTCCACGTGGGGGAGACAGTCTTCCCAAGCCTTCAGATTGCTTTTGACCATGGCTCTTAAAAGCGTTTATAGCGATCTGTTGACGAATTATGTTTGTCCATCGGTTTGTGGATGACACGTTGTAGAAAAGGCAAGCTTTGTTCCTAGTTTCGCCCAAAGAGTGCGCCAGAAGTGGCTTAGAAACTTGGTGTCACAGTCTGAAACTATTTTCTGAGGCATTCCGTGAAGCCTTACCACTTGTCTGAAGTAAAGATTGGCGACACTCACAACGTCATCAATTGTGACTAGCTATGAAATGTGCCATCTTGCTAAACTTGTCAACAACAACAAATACTGAATCTCGACCATTTTTGGCTCGAGGCAATCCAAGTACAAAATCCATAGAAATATTAATCCAAGGCTAAGAAGGAATAGGGAGATGAGTATATAACCTGGTAGGTTGTGACTTGCTCTTGGCGAGCTTGCATATGGCGCATCTTTCGCAAATCCTTTCAACTTTTTTCTTCATATTCGGCCAATAAAATCTGGATTGTAGTCCGAGGAGTGTCTTGGTTACACCGAAGTGACCAGCAAATCCTCCAGCGTGAGCTTCTCTCACTAGTAGCTCTCGGAGTGATCCTTGAGGAATGCACAAGAGATTGTAATAGAAGAGATAACATGATTTCCTATAAAACTTCTCAAAAGAAAATTTAGAGCAATTGGCATATGCATCCTTAAAATTTGTATCGGTTTCATAAAGCTCATGAATATGCTTAAAGCCTAATATCCTAGACGTCAAAGTAGATAGTAGAGAGTACCTTCAGGACAATGTATTTGCGACTACATTGTCCTTACCTTTCTTGTACTTTATGACGTAAGGAAACGTCTCAATGAAATCGGTCCATCGACCATGTCTTTTGTTCAACTTCGGGTGACCTTTGAGATGCTTCAACGATTCATGGTCTGTGTGGATCATGAATTCTTTCAGCCAGAGATAATGCTGCTACACTTGTAGAGCTCTAACGAGAGCATAGAGCTCTTTGTCATAGGTTGGGTAGTTCAATTTCGACCCTCCTAGCTTCTCACTGAAAAATGCCACATGCTTTTTATCCTGAGTTAGAACAGTACCTATTCCTACACCAGAAGCATCACATTTAATCTCAAAAGTTTTCATAAAGTCAGGTAATGTTAAAACAGGTGAATTGATCAGCTTCTCTTTTAAAGCATGAAAGGCTAGTTCTTGTTGTTCCTCTCATTTAAATCCAACGTCTTTCTTGATGATCTCTGTGAGAGGTGCTGCGATGGTATTGAAGTCACGCACGAATCTTCTGTAGAAACCAGCTAATCCGTGAAAACTTCTGACTTCGCTGACATTGGTAGGACTAGGCCAATCTCGGATTGCCTTGATCTTTTCGTCATCTACTTTAACTCCTTCTACACTAACAACAAAGCCTAAAAAGACCACTTCATTAGTACAGAATGAGCACTTGGATCGATTCGCAAATAAACTTTTAGATCTTAAAACATCTAAAAAAGATCTAATATGAGTTAGATGTTCTTGCAAACCCTTGCTATAGATGAGGATATCGTCGAAGTATACCACCACATATACTCCGATGAATCTCCTAAGGGCGTGATTCATTAGGCGCATGAATGTGCTTGGAGCGTTTGTGAGACCGAATGGCATCACCAGCCATTCGTATAGTCCTTGTTTAGTCTTGAATGTCGTTTTGCATTCATCGCCTTCTTTCATTCTGATCTAGTGATATCCGCTCTTCAGATCGATTTTGGTGAATATTGTAGATTCACTCAACTCGTCTAACATATCATCCAATCTGGGGATTAGATGTTGGTACGTCACTGTTATGTTATTGATGGCGCGACAACCCATGCACATTCGCCAAGATCCGTCTTTCTTTGGTACGAGCAGAACCGGGACAACACATGGACTTAGAGACTCTCAGATTTGACCTTTACTGAGGAGGTATTCTACTTGCTTCTAAAGCTCTTTAGTCTCTGTTGGATTGGTGCGATATGTTGGACGGTTTGGTAGAGCGGAACCGGGAACTAGATCGATATAATGCTCTATCCCACGTATTGGAGGAAGACCTTGTGGAATCTCGACAGGAAAGACATCACTATATTCATGCACTAACTCATTCATCCCACTAGGTAACTCCTGTGATTGGTTAGTGATTTCAACAGTATCCTTACAGATAAATAAGAAACATGTACGCTCAGAGTCATAGAGTTTAGAAAACTCATTATGGTTTATGTAGAGGCTGGTCGAAATTTTCTCCTTCTCCTTTTGATTGACTTGCATTTGATCTTGATAGATTTTGGGAGGAGTGAGTGGAACCAGCGTGATTCTTCTGCCCTTGAATTCGAAACTGTGCTTATTAGTGAATCCGTCATGTATGACTTTCCGATCAGACTGCCAAGGTCTGCCTAGCAAAACATGGCTTGACCCCATAGGTAGCACATCACACAATAATTCGTCTTCATATTTTCCTATCGAAAACTTGAGTGGGTTACGGTCAGAGCTCCTCCATCATTAAGCCATTGGAGCTTGTATTGATGTGGATGAGGAATAGTTTTCAGTTTCGGATCCATTGTTTGATTTCTCTTGAGGAATTATCTCTTCATCGTCTCTGAGAAGGAATACCTTCTTGTTGGGACAATCTCTTGAGTAATGTCCCATTCCTTGACACCTAAAACACAAAGTATGACTTAGATTAGTTCCAGTTCTAGGTTTTACCTCGGCGTTTTTGTTTTCTTCTCTAGGCTGAATTGGTTTCGGATTGAAACTAGGCCTATTGTTGGATAAGTCCTTCGGCTTTGAGGCTGTTGGTGTAAAGCTTGGTTTGGTAAACCGTCTCTTGTTCTGAGCTTCGATTAATTCAGCTTTGTAAACCATCTCTTCGATATCCTAATAACTTTGAAGCTCCAGCTTGTCTTGGATATCCCTGTTGAGACCTCCTAAAAACGAGACATAAACATGTCTTCGCCTTCACTTAGGTCTACACGAATTAGTAAGGTCTCAAGCTCCTGGAAGTAGTCTCGAACGGTTCTTGTTCCTTGAACTAGCTTGCGTAGCTTGCTCAATATTTCGCGATGATAATAGGCTGGAACAAACTTTCGCCTCATCTGAACCGTTATCTAATCTTAAGTGGTTATGGGAGGCTCTCGAGACCTTGATCTAATGACTCCCAGTTGTTCTCACCACAACAATGCATAACCATTGAATTCATAAACAACAATTTTGACTTTGTTCATGTTGTAGGTTCCTTGACAGAGGAAGTTTGACTCCATCTTCCTTTCCCAGTCAAGGTAGGCTTCGGGTTCATTAGTGCCTACAAACNCTTAATCTTGATATGCTTCAGTTGTTGATATGCAGGATCAATGAAGTCTCAGTCATGCCTTATCGGACCTCTAGGTCAGATAGTACTACCATAGCTATGGTCTGAAACTTCTTCTTCACCTACATAGTATTCATGATCTGTTCCAATGAAGGTTCAGTGTGGTTCTCGGATTTGATGATCTTTGTCCCTAAAGAACACTCTCGGCCTCCAAGCATTCTTGGACCGAGATTGGTTCTGAAACTAGGACCTCCTTTAGATCACTTTCATGTATCTCCAATGTGCGCTTTGCCTTTAGAGATTCGGTTAGCTTCTGAGGGTGTAGGAGTTGAGGACGAGTGACCATCAGCTTGGTCTCTTTTCTTTTTCCGAAGCTTCATTGTATCAACTTTCTCATTAAGTAGCTCGATTTGTTGTAGTAGGAAAGCATTGTTGTCTTTGATTTATTGACTCATCAACTTATTCAGAGACTCCATAACTTCTGCTGAAAGTTCCATAGTACCTGGAATACCAATAAACTTTGCACAAGTAATAGGTTCTTACAAATTCAATCGACAAACATATAGCAATTGATTTCTGGTTGACTAATTCTAATTAATCTAGGTGATCTATATGCAAACAACTAAATGAAAAACTTTAATGCCCTAATTTGATTCAAGATTCAGATTCTTTAATTTAGTTATAGATGCAACCTAGGGTTCTTAAGCAAAAATTATCGAAAATAAATAAGACAAGAAATTAGGGTTTGGAGATTGCTCATCCTTTGGTATATAGTTGGCTCTGATACCACCTGATGCGATCCTGGATCAAAACTCTGTGAAAGGCTTGACAAACAAGCAATGGGCTCGGCAATAACTGGTTCAGACTTCAACTAGGCGGTCGGATGGCTTATGCGAGCTGTCGGGTGGGCTGTGGGCTCAAAGGAACGGGCCAGCTGGAACGTGGGGAACGATAGACGGATAGGAGGAGCTCGGGACACAGACGTGACAGGACTGGTATGCAGCATGGAACGCGGACGGTTCAGCCGAGAAGGGCCTGGAACGATGGCTCAGCTGCTTCGGATGGCTGCGGGTATGCGATATGGCCGAGACTATGTCTAGTCTTAGCCGAATTGAATTTTGAAGGAGATTTTGGAAGGTTTGATGTATGATACGAATAGAAAGATGATGAAATACCTTGATTGACTTATGGAATAGTCAATCAAGAACGCAGGCTCTCTGAATTCTTTACGGATATAAAGTAGCCGGGATTCTCAATCTAATGAGCAAGAAATATGTTGTTGTTCTAAAACAAACTGATTTTTGACCATAAAACTTGCTGAAAAAGAAGGAAGTGTCGATGGCTTGTACTTAAAGGCACATGCGCCTATGGCTTTGCAACATAGCCCAAAACAACGAAGCGTGAAAGCCTCTTAAAGAAAAATAACTAGAGTCTTAAGAAAAACAACAAGTCTTGCAAAATAAAATGAAAGCTTCTAGAAGTTTCTTGAAAAAGAAAGCTTCTAAAAGGCTTTTTATTTTCTTGCGCCAAGTATGTAAAATACTTATGCCATATATCCTTTCAGAATGCTTTAACGAAAGTGGATAACTTGCCTCGTTAAAACCTTAGTGATTGGCCAAAAACCCAAGGTGGGATAAAAAGACGACCATCTCTACTAAGGACAAAAGACTGCAGGAATTACCTACTTAGCTGACTGGTCAGATATCTGGTTCTTGTGGGTTGATAATCTTGAATATCTAATATGTTTCGCGGACTTGATCTTCTTGGTCCGAATGAAGCATCACATGGGCTTGTTGCGCCAACTTTCTTGCTTTAGATATAGTGATCCTTCCTTTAGGTTCAAGCTGCTCTAGTTCAAGCTCGGGTTCAGGTTCAAGCTCGTCTACGATCACATCACCAAGGAACACGCTCTAATCATCCATAACAAGCGTCGACAGGCTCATAAGTCAAGGAAGATGATTCCAACGCGATTCACGATCTCCGCGAATCCCTCGCCAAAACCATGGCTGAAATGCAAGCGGTGAAAACTCAAATTCCCCATGTTACTAGCGCGGCCCCGAAATCGAACGACTCCTTGAGGAAGCACGGAGAACTCCGTTCAGACCCTAGAAAAGTCAAAATATTGATGTACGACGGAACCACGGATCCGAAAGCGCACCTACCAACCTTTCAGATCGCGATGGCCAGGTCAAAAATTACGGGAAGCCGAGAAGGACGCAAGCTTATGCCTTCTCTTCATCGAACATCTCCAAGGGGGAGCTCTCAAATGGTTCTCTCGACTGAAGCAGAACTCTCTGGCAAGTTTTTGACAACTCTCCTCGGAATTCCTCAAACAGTACTCCATGTTCATGGATAGGGAAACTTCCGATGTCGTTCTATGGAGTCTCACTCAGAAAGAGGACGAATCGCTCCGAGATTTCATGAAACAATTCAAGATCGTAATATCAAGAGTTAGCGGCATCCGTGAAAAAGTGGTCGTAGATGCGCAGACGCACTTCACAAAACTCTCTGGTGTAGATCCAAGTTCAGAACATGGATAGCCCTCGAAAAACCGTGTACGATTTAGGACGCCTTACACAAAGCCACAAATTTTATTAACATCGAAGAAGAGATGAAAATTCTATCACAAAAGCATAAGCCAACAAAAGTATCCGCAAAAGATGCTCTCTCGAAACAAAACTCAAAAACTAAAAACCCTCACAACGACAAATACGTCTATCACAAGGGAGAAAAACTCCAGGGATCGCATAACTACGCGATCAATCTGTCGTTCGAAGGAGGAAAAATGTTAGGTACTACCTGGACCACGAAACACCTCTTACGACGAGAATTTGTTCTGCAAGTTCCAACAGACCAAGGGTCACTCCACGGCGAATTGCAAAGTCCTCAGAGAGAGATTAACGACAAAATTACTCGCAAGTCAGATGTTGGAAATTTCTAGCGTAAACAATCTCCTCAGAGAGGCAAATCGGCCGCCTAGACTAGAACAGACACCGCCGGGAAACAATGCACCCCACAGTCCCAAAATGGAAGGGAAGCACGGTAGAGAACCTGAGGATAAAATCGGCAACATAAACCGCCGCCGAGTAAACATGATAATCGGAGGATCACAATACTTACACGATAGCGTTTTTGAAATTAAAGATTATCATCGAAAGGCTGAAACGAGTGCCAACTGGCTCGATCATCTTCTCCTCTCCTCTTCCGACTCACCGGAAAAAACGATCATCTTCGAGGAAAGTGAAACTATCGGAATCGATACCCTTAAAAGCGACCTTCTAGTGATCGATCTCGTCATAATGGATCTCGTGGTTGCACGGATCCTTGTCGACACAAGAAACACCGTAAACATGATCTTTTGCAATACGCTAAACAGGATGGGCATCGACCTGTCTGAAGTTACGCCCACGCCAAAACCGCTCACTGGGTTCTCCTGTACCACTACCATGACTCTTGGATCAATTCAAATTTCCGTCATGGCAAAAGAAGTCACACAAATCATTGAATACGCGGTAGTCGATCAACCTGCTATTTCGAGACGGCTTGATCCCAGAAAAAGGGTACATTGGTAACTTTTCTCAAGAAAAGTGCAGCTGTCCCTCTTCCAAAAAAAGGGGGGGTGGGGGAGCGGGTACATATACTTATACTCATATACTCCCATATTTAAAAATATTCGCATTCACTTACTCGATATTTTTGAAACTTCTATGCAATAATAAAATCGCACTTTTCCTTAACAAATTTTCGCACTTCCTTACGATTTTTACATATTCGATCACCATCAAAAACTCCTAAGTAACATAAAAAATCTTCGTATAGCACGAAAACGGAAATCATATGAAACTTCTCTGAACAAAAAACTTGAACACTTTCCTCGCTCGCAAGGGCAGGCACGCCTTCTACAAATCACAAAAACTTTTCTCGAACACGCCCCAAAAACACAAAACCTACGAATGGAAAAAGAACGTTCAAAAAAAGCGAGACGTTGCAAACTGCTGAAAACAAACGTCCAAATTCATACGAACACAGTCAATATAGACTCTGAAACTAAAGCAAGCGAACATCTGCTCCTTTACCAAGCCCATTGGTTGACCCCCGACATATAAACTAATCACCTAACCTTTCGTAAGACCGGTTCTCACACATCTGACACAACGATAAAATAGCGCTATGAAAACCAGAATTTTGGTTAGCACTTCCTAACGGTCTTCGGAGAGATGCTTGGTTCCAAATCGATACGGAGCTATTGCAGATTCCAACGTTGAAATGGAATAAGGTTGAAATCGTAAACATGATACATAAACCGGAATAAGTCACCGCACCCCTTAAAACCGAGATTAAACCTAGGTCTCGCCCTAAACCTAGCACACAAGTTCGCGTAACTAAAACAGATAGGCTAAACATGGCGATAAATCAGAAGATGAAACGCGAACTAACTACTCGTGATTTTGTTTTCAAACCATGCATAAATGCAAATTACAAAAAGCCGCCAAGCGGCAAATCTTTAGGAGCCATATTTGGCAGTCCTACTAAAGTGGCCACACTCAACCAAAATCACAACAGGGAGCACACTCCCTTACGCAAACCTACACTCAATTATGACCGGGATAATAGTCACCAGAATATGACGCTCCAAATCGTCCTGACTCTTGATCGACGGCTTCCTCTTCACCACAAGTCATAGTTCCGACATCCTCTAAATCAGGTGAAACTGGGATCAGCGCCTAGCACTCTCGAACCTCCGCTTCGATTAGAGGAATTAAAGACCTTACATCCTCATACTGATTCAGAAACCCTTAACATCACCCTCGTTTTGACATCATACTGGAAGTCGGGTTGCGTGCTCCGACAGAAAGCACCCACGGAACTGCGACTCTCTCTCTCTCCAGTCCCCAATAATCTAGTGTGTTTGCTCCAATCGGGAAAAGCGATCTGCGAATTAAGCCGAGCAGTTCGCCATTATTGAAACGATTTTGCGCTTACCCTACCTACTTCCACAGCAAATTTCGGACGCCTGCTTCTGCGCCATCGCTTTGATCTTTCCCTTAACAAAATTTTCTTCCTCAAATTTATCCGCTTTGAACTGAGCCGTGCGCATCTCGTACTCACGCATCTTAAAAGCCTTGTGCACCACATGAAGACCCTGCCAGAATATCCGTGAAAAGTCAGCGAAGGATCAAAAAGGGCAATAAAACCACATAAAAACCAAAACTAACCCCTATCATCATGCGCGAAGCCTTGACTTATTGTTTCGACTCCTCGACTGCTCCCACAAGGGGTGGAGTCGCTACGAGAACAAAAAAAGAAAAGAGATCGTCTTTGAAAGATGGTATCTCCTCTAAATTGTTGAAATTATTCAGACAAACTCCAGGGGGAGAATCCCCCCAACTCGAGCAGAAGAACCCGCGTTGAAGGCAGGATCTCTGTCTCTCAAAGATTTCTCCCTGTCCCTCGCGGATGGCACCTAATATCGAGTAAAACCTTCCACCCCTAGCTTAGCCTCTTCTTCAACGGTTTCCGTACAGCTTCGAGCATTGTGATCAGAAACTGCGTTCTTAACTTGCTCCAGCGAAAAGTGACCCCAATGAACCGGGCCACCCTTAAGGATAACTTGGACGAGAGTCAAAGCTTGTGGAAACAATGGAAGAGGATCAACGACTGCACAAAACAGAAAACGCATGTCATATACTAATATGCCAAAAGCAGTTCAAATATCCGACCATAATACCTTGCATGCCCCATTTTGGTTTAAAATACAAGATGTAAACCTCTTTGACGGAAGCATCATCAAGCCGAACATAAAAATAGCATTTCTTCCAATGGCGAAGATGGGATTTGAACGAAGGGACAATTTGCATGTATTTTCGCGGCACCAAGTAGTACTGGAGCGAACTATTCTGACCCATGAATTTGAGGAATCCCGCTAGCTAATTAGCGTTCAAACTCAGCCCTTGCTCGTATGCCAAGACCAAAATACCAACAAGGTGTTGAAGACCGCGCGACATAATCTGACTGATCGATAAGCCCTATCGGTTCAAAAATTTGACTATTATCCTGAGAATGGGAAACTAAAATCGACAATATAAGAGATGCGCCTCATAGCAGGTAAACCAACCCCGAGGTGGCCTGCAAGACTCTTCTCTGTGCTTTGGAAGGCACAACACTACATCATCCGGAACTCGATAGAACTCTCAGATGGTTGCCATGAAGGAATCCCGACAATTTCTTGGACTATCGACATTACCGTCAAACTTGGGTCTCTGTGGACACCAAGATTCGGACGGTGGAGCCTCCAAATCACATGTTGCACGCCAGTACGCTTCCGCCTCTTTCAGATCAACCAAATGACTCAAAAATTTGACCTTCGGCATCGTGTCAACACCTTCGACCCGCAAGGTATTAGGGTTAAAGATCGACGGTAGCGCATCTGTAGTGTCTCCCGAATTTGAACTCATGATAGGAATAATAAAAAAAACAAAAGATTTGAGGGAAGATTTCTACCTTGAAGAACTTCTTGAAAAGTGATAAGCGAAGTGTAAAAATTAATTCCTGAAATTTATAGAGAAACTGTTTACTATTCATCATTGGACTTTGAACCATAAATCCGCCTAACTCGCCAAACTTTCCTAACTGAACACCACGCAAGAACATTTCAATAATTCTTGGGGCTGGGGGCCAACTGTTGGGGTCAAAAATGATCACGGAAAAATTAATGTTCAAAAACGTTGGTATACACATCGATCTCGATCAGCGGAGAAAACCAACCAAATTCGCAATATTCCCAAAAGACCGCGAACGACGCGTTTCGGAAGAATCGAGTAACCATCACAAAACCACTAGGTGATCATCTCTGCACTCTTTTTCCTTAGTCGATAATGGTTGTTTCCCAACGGGTTTTCCTATCATTAAGGTTTCAATGAGGCAAGATGATCCGCTTACTCGGAATGAATGTCTGAGGAATACAAAAAACTTCGATGAATACGCAATCTCCAAAAAAATGTTTTGATCCCGTATATTTCTATGAAAAGCATGAACCTTGCTCAAATACGAACAATCGGGACATCTTCGGATATACATTCATCTCGCCATTTGTCGAGACGAATCAGAAACATTCATCTCGCCAACTGACGAGATGAATTTGAGCAAAGAATTGATCATGCCAGTTGGCGAGATGAATGGGAGCTCAGACAATTCATCTTGCCAACTGGCACCAAAATTATGACAGAGATAGAATTTAAATCCTAAAACTATACTGCAGAGACATATCAATGTAGCACAATAAAGGGTTGAATCCACAAAGACCAAACAATACAATGGAGGGTGGAAATTTAAAAATTGTCACTAATTTTATATAAGGGGATGGGTATAGTTGGGTACCCAGATGATTTGGAAGGCTAAGTTTGGATGGGACCAAGGATGATGAAAACCCCTAGATCATGCTTGAAAAAACATGATCGTGGTGCCTGACAAGCATCAAGGTCCATTTGAGGAAATCAATCAAGGATATAATGAAGATCATATTAAAGCCTAGATTATGATCAAGGTGGGAATCAAAATGTTGAGATAGCCAGTCTTGGATTGAACTAAGCCAATTGAACTGAAGGAAGAACTAGAATCCGGAAAAAAATCAAGTTAAATCAGCTTAATCCGAGAAATTCGGAAAAAAAAGTGGAAGTTGGAAAAATGGTTGGTCAATTTAGTCTGCATTCAGACAAGGATGGTCGGATTCGGACCAAACGGTTATAAATGTCGGGACGATAATGTATGTCATATACGGATAGGGCAGTAAAGTATGTTGTATACGGACATGATGGTTATCAATGTTGTATCCGGACATGATGGTTATGTATGTCAAATATGGACATGGCGGTTGAGATTTTTGGGTCGTATGTGCAAAGGTGTGATTGAGCAGCTATTTGGCCAAGAGATTAAGTGAGATCGTGGGCGGTTAGGCCAAGTAGTGAGTGGGAGCGGCTGTCCAGTTGAGAACGCGTGTGATGATGTGGCATGACCTGATTAGACGGTTATTAGAGTGGTTGGCTCAGGCTAGAAACTGCCATTTTGCCTATAAATACAAGTATCCCGGTCATTATTGCCCTTTTGCGTGAGAATCAGTATGTAGAGAGAAACTGACTTAGAGAGAGAAAGTATTAGAGTTGTTGGAGAAACTCGTGTGTTAGCCGGATCAATCCCCATGATGGCGAGACTACCGAAAGGGTAGTCCAAGTGCTGGCTAAGACGGACGAAGAATCAATTTGTGTGTTGGACGAGTTTGCGGAAGGATGAGAAAACGAGTTGTTTGGAGCAGTCTGATATCAAGTTGCGAGCAGTCGGCAAGATCAGTTTGTTCATGGAATCGAGGAATTCAACCAAGTCCTAGCCGAATTCTAATGTGAGTTCGTTTATCCAAACTGTATACTTTCTTAGTGATAGTCCTAGGGCCATGGTGTCGTACTGATGACCTTTGTGGTCGGAAAGATGATCCAAAGGTCTATGTGACCGGATGCATGTTGCTGATTGGTCGTGCTACCATGTAATGGCTAAGTGAGTTGTATGCCTGATCTTAAGGTCTTTATGAACAGATGCACATCTTGTTGGCCTTGTTTGCCGTAGTGTTAGTCTTTGTGACCGGTATGCATTATCTTACCTTGGTGGTTGGATGCATGTTTCTGGGTTGGCCATGGTACCGTAAAATGGCCATGTGAGTCGAATCCATATTGTATTCACTTTGTGTCGATTATTTGGGCTTTTTACCGATTGTTTGTGCTTGATAGTCGTATTTTGCCTGGAGTGGTGATTGATCTGAGTGACCCAAATGATCAGGGAAGTCTAGTTGCTCTGTCGAGATGTATTGTACTTTTTGTTCCATTAAGAGAACCATATATGTGTTACAGATGTGTGGGATGGATTAACCATACTCATTAAGCAAAGTTTTATTGCTTATCCCTCCTTTGTGGTCGCAAGAAGCACTTTGGAATGCGTAGCTCGTAGAGTCATGGCAAGTGAAAGAAGGGATGGATAGGATGTACTGTTTGGGTAGATCAACTAGGAGTTTACGCATGTATGTATTAGCTTATGTTAGCGAATTCACATTTATGTAAAGAACTCGTTGGTTTATCAATAAAGTTGATGGTTTACGCTAAAGTTTTAAATGAAAACAAAGTATTGCATGAAAATTGGCTAAGTATAGACTAAACTCTGAAAGCATGTTATCGTTTGGATTTCCAAACGGTAAGTCATTTGGATAGAAAATCAGGCTAGAGTGTTACAAATTGGTATCAGAGAAATTATGGTTCTAGTGCAGGGTTTAGCATAAACGGGTTAGTGTGTTATCCATCCTTCAAGTGCGTTAACCACGGTAAGACTACTCAATGTCATTTCTGTGTGTAGAAAAGTTGGTCATGAGATCAACTTCTGAATATTTTGTTTGCAGGTAGCAAGAGTATTCAAGGAAAAAAGGAAGGTTATCGTGTACGAAGGAGCCTTATAAAAGTATAGAGCAAGAGAATGCTCAGAATATGAAATACTATAGCAAAGTAATGCTTGGAATTTGAAATTAAAGAGCAAGGGAGTGCTCGAAATCTAGAAACTATTGGGAATGTGAACCTGAGGGGTAGTGTTAATGTGTTGCTGCTGGTGTTGTGGCTAGAGATGCTCCAATAAATAATTGGATGTGGTACTAATGTTGTTGGCATTAGTGTGGAAAGGTTGCTAATGGTTGCACATGTTCCAGTTAGGATAGCCTTTTGNTTGGTGTTGTGGCTAGAGATGCTCCAATAAATAATTGGATGTGGTACTAATGTTGTTGGCATTTGTGTGGAAAGGTTGCTAATGGTTGCACATGTTCCAGTTAGGATAGCCTTTTGTGGCACATGAATTGTTTATGGTGGAACTTGAAAAGAAATTTGTTGTTTGGAATGGTCCATCTTAACAGAAGATGATGGAGCCTAAGTGAAATCTGGGAGAAAAGTTCTACCCTGGTGGAATGGATCCGTTGGAGACGGATGAGTGGAAAACTTATTGGAAATTAACTTGAGAAGTTTTGTTTTCTTAATGGTTAAGGGATCGTTGCACATGGTGGCTGGATGCGTTGTTTGGAACGTGCATCGGTACATGGGAAGTGTATGTTAGAAATTCAATGAGAAGGACTTTCCACAAGAATCGTTTGATGGTAAGGAAGGTGTATCCATGGAATTGTGCCAAGGCACAAGGAACGTGCATAACTGTGAGGTAAATTTCAATCGTGATGTTGGGCATGAGTGGATAATAAAGAGGTTCAAATCCGAAGATTCATAACAAGTTTAAGGATTGTGACCAAGAACCGTTGTTTGGATCAGAGCTATCCATCTAATGGCTAGTTGATTAAGCAAGGCCGCTAGTTGGAATTTGGAATGGCAAAGAAGCAAGGCCGTTGGGAAAGGAGGTGATTGTGATTGCATGGTGCAGTCATGAATCATTTTGGAACCAGGAAAAGAAAGTTCGAGGAACTGGTGGTTCTGGCAAGACAGGTGGGAGCAATCATTGTCCTAAGTGCGGGAAGTAACACATGGATGAGTGTTAAGTTGCGTCTGAGCGTGTCATTGTTGTGGTTCCTAAGCCACAAAATAAAGGAGTATCTGAAAGGGGACATAAGGCCAATGGTCCATGGAAAGGACAATGGGCCGAGAGTGCGTGTTAACACTAAGGTGAAGCCAAACATTTTGGGATGTAATGTTCACAGCTGGTGCATTAAGTAGGGAAACAGGAAAAGCTAATCTAGACATGGATGTCTTGAGCAAGAAGAAAGTGGCTTCGGCTACAGAAAAGAAAAGAAAAGTGAGGATTGATTTCGGGATCTTGAAGCGAGTTGCAAGTGGTCAGGCTTGTCAGATGCGTGAGGCAAGCATCAAATACCGAATGAGTTATGCGAAGTTTCCATAAAATAAAATGGAACAGGAACATGGTCAGTATGGATCTTGTGATTGGATTGCCTAAGGGAAAAGGCAAAGATAACCTAAAATGGGGGAGTGAAGCATTTATGGAAAGGGACCTTGTTGGGAAAAACAAGTGATCCCAAGGATCAAAGGAAAGAAGCTTAGGATAACAAGAAGTTATGCAGAATTTTGAAAGAAAAAGTTGAGTGTTTAGTTGGGATATGGATTATCTCAAGGCTGTCATTTATAAGGTAAGGTTCGAGCAATAAAGATTGCCAAGTTGAAACCAAGGTGTATGGAACCGTTGGGAAAACAATCAGAAAAGAAAGGAAGAAAAATGGTTAAGTGTGCACAAGTTGTTTGGGATTGTGATGGTGATAAGGAAACAACATGAGAACAAGAGGAAATGATGAAGGTTGAGCTTCCTAAGTGGCTGTATAAGCTGAAAGATGTGTGGGGTAAGAAGGATAATGTGAAGATTTGATGACGAACTGAGCCTAAGTTGGAAAGGGGTTTAACACCCGAGAACCGCCAAGTTGGCTAAGTAATTCGGGATGGCCGAGCCAAAGGATAAATACAAAGAGCCAAGAGGTTAAAAACCTAAGGCTAAGAATTTATATTGGAAAGACTAAGGAAGTCTAAGTGGTTAAAGATACATGATTTGTACAAGAATTTCAGTCAAGGCTTGTTTATAATTAATGTTTATAATTAATTATAAATAAGTCCATGACTCCTCAAACATTTTAATATTATCTTGGTGGAAATTAAAAAATTGTCACTAATGCTATATAAGAGGGTGGGTATAGTTGAGTATCCAGATTATTTGGAAGGCTAAGTTTGGATGGGACCAAAGATTATGAAAACCCCCAGATCATGCTTGGGAAACATGATCGTGGTGCTTGACAAGCATCAAGGTCCATTTGAGGGAATCGATCAAGGATATATTAAAGATCATATCAAGGCTTAGATTATGATCAAGGTGGGAATTGAAATGTTGAGCTAGCCAGTCTGGGACTGAGCTAATCCAAGTGACTAAACTGAATGAAGAAGTAGAATCCAAAAAAAATCAAGTTAAATCAGCTCAATCCGAGAAATATGGGAAAAAGTGCGAATTGGCCGAGTGGTTGGTCATTTTAGTCTCGATTAAGACAAGGATGGTCAGCTTTCGACTATACAGTTATGAATGTCAGGACGATAATGTATGTCGTATACGGATAGGACAGTAAAGTATGTTGTATACGGACATGATGGTTATCAAATTTGTATCCGGACATGACAGTTATGTATGTCAAATATGGACATAGCAATTGAGACTGTCGGGCCGTATGTGCAAAGGCGTGTGCGAACGGCTATTTGGCCAAGAGATCAAGTGAGATCATGGGCGGTTAGGCCAAGTAGTGCGTTGGAGCGGTTGGCCAGTTGAGAACGTGTGTGATGATGTGGCTTGTCCTGAGTAGACGGTTATTGGAGCGGTTGACTCAGGCTAGAAACTGCCATTTTGCCTATAAATACAAGTATCCCGATCATTTCTGCCCTTTTTGCGTGAGAATCATTACATAGAGAGAGAAACTGACTTAGTGAGAGAAAGTATTAGAGTTGTTGGAGAAACTCGTATGTTAGTCGGATCAATCTGCATGATGGCGAGACTACTGAAGGGGTAGTCCAAGTGCTGGTCGAGACAGACGAAGAATCAATTTGTATGTTGGAATAGTCTGCGGAAGGATGAGAAAACGAGTTGTTCGAAGTAGTCCGATATCAAGTCACGAGCAGTCGGAAAGATCAGTTCGTGGAACCAAGGAATTCAACCAAGTTCTAGCCGAATTCTAGTTTGAGTGCGTTTATCCAAACTGTATACTTTCTTAGTGATAGTTCTAAGGCCATGGTGTCGTACTAATGACCTTTGTGGTCGGAAACATGATCTGAAGGTCTATGTGACCGGATGCACGTATTGTTGGCCTTGTGTGTCATATTGTTGGTCTTTGTGACCGGTATGCATGATCTGACCTTGGTGGTTGGATGCATGTTTCTAGGTTGGCCATGATGCCATAAAACGGCCATGTGAGCTGAATTCGTACTATATTGGCTTTATGTCGATAGTTGGGCTTGAGAGTCGTATTGTGGCTGGACTGGTGATTGATCTGGGCGACATAGATGATCAGTCTAGTTGGTCTATGAAGACGTATTGTACAGTTTGTTTTGTTAAGGGAACAAGATATGTGTTGTGGCTGTGTTGGACGGGTTAATTGTACTCTCTAAGAAAAGTTGTGTTGCTTATGCCTTTTTTGTGGTTGCATGTCGCACTTTCGGAGGAGCAACTCGCGGACTCATGGAAAAGTAAAGGAAGGGATGGGTAGGATGTACTGTTTGTGTAGATCAATTAGTAATTTCCGCATGAATGTATTAGATTATGATAGTGAACTCACATTTATGTAAAAAACTCGTTGGTTTATCAATAAATATGATGGTTTATGCTGAAGTTTTGAAAGAAATCAAAAATTGCATAAAGACGGCTAAGTATAAAAAGAACTCTAAAAGCATTTTATCATTTAGATTTCCAAACAGTAAATTGTTTGGATAGAAAATCAAATAGGAATGTTGCACATTGCCTAGACAATATACAATAGGCAGCAACTCAATTTCATGTTATGCAATGGTTTAAATGGTATTAAATTTCAGATGTCCAATGCAGTCAAGCGTTTCAACAGACTAAACAACCATTTTTAAACTAAAATAATGTTATAAATTAATAATTTTATGTTAAGTTATATAATTTTCATATATAAACCAATTTTTTATACATATAACACATAAGTTAAGAGTTATAAATGGTTAATTGTACCTAAAATATTTTTCTTATAGATTATTGTCATCTAATCTTCTTTTTTCATTTTATGAGTTTTTCATTTTTAAAAAGATGTTTCATATTTTCTCAAGTACCAAGATTTCTCATTTTCCCACAACAAATTTGATTGCATAGTTACTGAGACATCCCATCCCAGACTCTGGACGAATGGAAGTTTCTTGCAATGAGGAACCCGACACGGATCGAGTATATGGGGAGTTTGATTACTCCAGTTTTACAGCACGTTGGGATTCCGCTTCAGCATTTTCCTAAGGAGAAAGGTGAGAATTTAGTCGATGAGAAGTACATTGGTAATACCAAGTGGTTTGCTTCTTTCAGGAACTACTTCTTTGAGAACTTGGAGGGCCAGATTTGCGAGATTCATTTGCCGACACCTGAGCTGCAAAGCATCACTTCTTTTGACAATGTTCGGTTCTTACCGGGTGTTGAGCACCTCAACCACGAGCCCGCTACTGTTACTAGAGCTCCAGGTCATTGCCGTCTCAACCAAAGACGTCGCAGAGCAGACGCTGAAGATGATGCTAAGTTCCTGGATATCGAGGAGGTCCCTGAGTATATTCTTCCATCGGTTCGTGAAGATATGACTCAAGAGGACAAGATTTCTTGGCTCATGGAATCTCAGCAAAGGAACAACAGACTTATGAGGGACAACAACAGTCTCATACGGCGGATCTTGAGGACAGTTTCTGGATGTTTCAGGCCACCAAGGAGACAAGCGGATGATGAGCAGGAGCGTGGAGAGCATGAGGATGATGCGATGCAGCAGGATGAGATTGGAGGATCCGGTGGACGTTCTGATTGAGTGATCTTTGTAGTATTTTCTCACTTTTGAACTCGTCTTTTTCTATTTTTTTTGTTTTTGATACTTATTTATTTCTATTTTGTCCTTCTCCTTGATTTATTTTCACACCGAGACGGTGTGAAGTAAGTCTGGGGGAGGGAGTATGTACTAACTCGATTCTGACTTCTATTTTGGTAATTTTGTCAGAAATGACGAATTTTTCAAAATTTTTGTTTTGAATTCGATGTGTTTTTTAGAGTCGAAGGAACCATGACCGAAACAATTGATGATAATTAACCGAGTGTGGGTATGGCTTTCAATCTTTCTAGATTACTAACTTAGATTGATTGCTTAGATTAGGATTGGAACCCCATTACTGATTAATTGTTTATGAAAGTTTTGGTCTTTGAAGTTATTGATGATTTGATGCTAGCTCTGCATTAATAGAACTTAATCTGAATTTGAAATATTCTTGTCTATGGTGTTGATTTACTTTGAGAATTAGGTAACTTTATCTTCAATGTTCTGTAAAGCCGACAAGTTCTTCCAGTACGGTCCGGGTCCTTTCTCTCTCTCCCTTCATAAAATAAAAAAGAAGAAAAACCGGTTTAGAAAAATTGTTGAAAGCGTGACCTTGAAGTCCGTAGTCATTGCTGGGGCTATTGAAAAATAGTTAGAATCATGAAAACGCAGAAAAGTGCGAACATGAAAAGAAAAGAAAAGAATAACGCAGAAAAGTGCGAATTTTCAGAAAAAAAAGAGAAGTGAGAAAGGGAGAAAAAGGATCAAGACCGGAAGTCGGTTGATGCTCTGTTTGGTATGGGCATTTCGATAGAAAATATATTTGAGTAAATTGATTGATATACCATAGATGAGAATGCATGTGTTTGAAATTAAATGAATTTAAAGAGCTGGTTGATTTGATTTAATACTTCATTGATTTGGGATTCAGAGTAGGAAACGGTTTATTAGTTCAGTGGTGGTAAACGGTCCAATCTAGGTAGTTGTTTCAGATTGGTGTCTTTTAGGATTTGGAAATGTGCTTATGGTTGTTAAGGTTTTGTGAGTTTTTGTGTGGTCCGTTTTCAAACCTCTTCTCCGGATTGGTTTTTGCTTTACTTGAGGACAAGCAAAGATCTAAGTCTGGGGAGTTGATATTACACGGTTTTAATGCATTATAGTGGACATTTATGTCTGCTATTCTGTATTATTCTGAGTGATTTCCTTTCAAATTGGTATGTTTCAGGATTTCTAGGTGCTTGGGTCGTTTCAGAGCTAAAAGGAACATTTTAGGACATTTCAGAGCATTTCAGAAGTTTCAGTAGAATGATTAAGTGAAGAAATGGTTTGCACGATCGGGCACATCACTTGCCCGATCGGGCAAATATCCCTGGAGAATTTCGGACATTCTGTTCGATCGAGCAACGAAGAAGGGATCGAGCAATAAGGCAATCTGCTTGATCGGGCAGACGTAGATTGATCGGGCAGATCACCCGAGCAGAACCTGAATTTCCAATTTTGCACAAAAAGTCCTCTAAAGCTATCCAAATTTT